>JAPQRN010000331.1:0-18454 GCA_037367275.1 Coranthus polyacanthus | reverse complement strand
ATCCTGTCCAGTGTTTCCTCCTCTATATCGTCCTGTCTATGTTAATGTTGTGTCATACTTAGCGTTTTCACTGTCTACCATTGTCTGTACCACTGTTTACCATTGTCTGTTCACACAACACCTATTGCACTGTCCATCCTGGAAGAGGGATCCCTCCTCTGTGGCTCTTCCTGAGGTTTCTACCATTTTTTCTAGAAGCGTTTTTTGGGCAGTTTTTCGTCACTCGAACCAAGGGTCTAAAGACAGAGGGTGTCATATGTTGTACGGCCTGTAAAGCCCTTTGAGGCAAATCTTGATTTGTGATATTGGGCTATATAAATAAAATTGAATTGAATTTCTTTTTCAAAATGCATGACCAATTGTCTTTGTCATTTTCAAGTACCTGGCCCAACACTGGCAAAAATGCCACAACATAAAGATTAGATTGACAACATTAATAATTGTAGATATTACTTCATTAACCAAGTAAGAATGCAACCTTCTGCAGCATTACTTTCACAATAATAGTCATCCTTCTGACATATTGATATCAGTAGATGTCATTGAGCAGTAAGAAGCACTGTCCCATACATCAATCATAGTTTCATACAGTGGTCTATTAGTAGTTAAATACTCTGATGAATGGTTCTTTTTTTAAACAGACGTCCAGTTTTACTGTCTCATGCTTTATGCATTGAAACACTTATGATTCCTTTACCAAGTCCTTTCTGACATTAGTAGAACCAGCTCAACACAGAGGTAAACTGTGTTAGGATGACATCTAATTGTCATATTTTTTGTTTGGTTTACTCGTTACTTTATTAATTTATTTCACCTGATACAACATTCCATTTTGTAAAGTAGCTCAGTTTTGATATGTTCTATCTCATCATGTTCATGTTCTACTCTCTTCAAGAACCCAGAGCTACTTTGTTGTTTTACCTAATCCTGTAAGAGCAGAATTAAGAAATCCAGGATAACTGAAAAAGCGAGGCTTGACCTAGTCTCACCAGTGCATCCTGTCTTAATCCTTAATCCTGTTTTAAGTAATTCTGGTAGATTTTCTTAAATAGATTGCAGTATCGAGCACAGATTCACTGATGCACAAATGGAAAAGACACATGCTGCATACTGAGCAAGCGAGCAGCAGCTCCTCATGGAAGCATATGAGGAGGTCGTTGTCATCAAGCAAAGAGAAAAAGCCTTGTTGTCAAAAAATATATACTTTCTAAACACTGCCCCACTGTATACTGTATACTTGTATCTTAAATTGGCAATTGTGCTTTAAAAACAAGGGTGTGACTGTAAAAACGAGTGGTTCAGAAAAAGATAATAAGGGGTCATTCCATATGAAATTTCTGAATTTCAGGAAAATTTCCCTGGTCACCACGTCCGAAAAAATCACAGGTACTCCTACATTAGACTTATGGATAAATCCCAAATATTAGGTGTCTAGTTTTGAAAATACAGCCCTTTAAATTGAATTGAATGAATTTTAAGCATGTTGAATGAGCCTTTCTGTCCAACTTCTGACATTCATTGCTCCTTTGATTTGGCATCCACAGCTGTGAAACTTTGTACCGTGGACTATTTTTTCTGGGTGAATTCAAAAATGAAATCAGATTAAATCACTTTTATGCAGTAACCATATTTATCCCTGTTATAGGAGGGTCAGAATAATTTTGTGAAATGTCCACAATTTTATAAAAAAACACTCCCTTTTCTTGCTTAATGTAAGAAAAGGGAGTCATTAAGCTAGCACACATAAGAAGTATATGTAAAACATGCTAATATTGACTAGATTAAATTTAACAGAGTTAAAATGAACTCTTACTTGGTGTTTATATGGGAACCACCATTGAAGTGTTAAAATTAACACTATAGTAGTTACATTTTAACACTTTAATAGTGTTAAGTTGTACAGAGAGCATTGCATCATGGGATATTAGCATTACTGTTGCTAATCACTATACAATATAGTGCTTTTTTGGAGTCTCTAGAGTCTTTAGAGTTTAATTCACTTTAACCTGCAGGAGTTTGTGTGATGTGCTTTACTGGTGCTAGAGAGAAATGGAGGTACATATTATGTCCAACAAAATTTTGACAGGTGTGACTTATTGTCGAACAATGAGATGTTGCCACGTCATAATGTCTCCGCTCCCTTCCCCCTTCCATTTCCCTGGCCCCTCGACTTCGTCTGATCCCGTGAGATTTGGTGTGGCTTGTTGGCGCCTACTATGAAGCAATAAGAAATGTGTAGTGATTATTTTTATCTTTTTTAACCTTTGTCATTCAAGTACAGCTGCACAGGTTGTAAAACATCTTACTTGAAGGGTGATCGTGTCCAATGTCCAAAGTTGTGTGTAGTGTTCATTGTTTGCATGTCGTTCCGTGCACATAGAGGCATACAGGCTCTCATTAATTACAAAACTGCAGAGGCCGCTGTAACAGCTGTGGGGGGCCCATAGTACCATCCAATGATACCTTGCCATATCATGTGGGAAGTTTGTGACAACTATTCCCACATGACGTATGAATGTTGTGGGAATTTTTCCTCCATCCGCCCTCTGACTAGTGTCATCCAATGAGAAGTATGTCATGTTTGTTCAAGAGTTCAATAAATAGTGCAGCTTTTGCAGTAAGTGTACAGGACTGGAGAAAAGAACTTGAAAAAAAATACATGGAGTGGAGAAGAAGAGAATTGGCTTACAGCTTTGTAAAAAACTGCCGTACACTTGCTGATCTCTTGAATGAGGAATATAGGTTGTTTATGCATCGTCTTCTCGAACATGAGGAGGAGCCTCGGGTTAAACAACATATGGTGGAGGGTAAACACTATTGCGAACTGGCTAAGTTCCTGATCAGTTTTTTTACCGTTGAACGTGTTGTTGGGGTGTGTGCGCAGACTTTGAAAGTGATCAATTGCCACTATCAGGCTCAGGAGATTAGTCATACAGAATTTAAATGGAAAAGGAACGAGGACAAGAGGAGTGAATTGGAAGAGTAAGTAAAGATTTCAATCAATGAAATGTAAACTAATTTTAAACAAATGATTAGTGGTTTATAAAAGCTGATATGTTTTTCATTATTTCCCCCCAGGTGCTCCTAAGAAATGTATGATCTATATGTGCTGTACCCAGATACCGCTTCCTGAAACTCTGCATGAAGAATGGTCTCTATGACCATGGATGACTGGATCCTGGGGTTATGATTTCAAGTGGGGGAACTGTGTTTATATCAGCTGGCTGATGGGAAAAGTCTGAGTCCTTCAACCCAGATTATTGTGATGACCTGCGAGGATTGGGCTGTGATGAAGATGATGTTGAGAATGACTGTTTGCAGGAATACCAAAGATGTGAACAGGAATATTGAGGAGGAGGAGGAGGAGGAGGAGAAAGAGGTGATGGATGCTACATTATCTGACCTTGAGTGCTGTTCAGAGGAGGAGGCCATAAATAAAAAGCTGCCTGAGAGAGCAGCTTGTTTGAAAGAGGAGAAAGAAGAGGAGGAGGAGGACAAACTGCCTGAGACCCCACCTTGTTCAGAAGAGGAGGAGGAAGAGGAGAAAGAGGAGGTAAAGAATGAGAAAGGGAAGAGAGTGCATGGGGGGAGTGCTACTGTGCGTTCATGCAGTCCAGAAGGACCGAGATCCACCAACGTTTTTGCTTTGCAGAGATTTAATCCTGACTGCGGATTATTTCGGACTCTTTTAATAATAGCTGCCACGGCATGGATTGATAGGATGCAGGAGATAAAGGAGAGAATGTCAACCCTTTTCTGGAAAGAGGCAATATTGGTCAGGAAATCTCTACATTTTTGAGACAGAGTTCTGACTTCCAAACCACTCCTCCCACTTCCAAAACACGCCTCCCTTCTGGTATTATAAAGAGTGCACTCAATGCTCGCAGTTTTTGAATTGCTGGGCACAAGACTGAAGTACTTCATCCAACTTCACCTACAACGGTTCAATGGATTTGGATTCCATAATTGGCTCAATGGTTTTGAATTCTACGATTTCTAGTGAGGAGGCCTTGGAGGACAAACTGCCTGAGAGAGCAGCTTGTTTGAAAGAGGAGGAGGAGGCGAAAAATGAGGACATGGTTGATGGATGGATGACTGATTTGGTTGTTTATACCATCAAATCTGCTGTTTATCATCTACTCAGCCTTACTATCCGCAACTACTGCCTCAATCAATGCGATGGTGTAAGATCGAACATCCTAGCCAGAGACAACACGAATGCTTGGAGATGTTAGAGGACAATTTTTTCTCAGAACACTGAAAAGACTCCTCGTTTTATTCCTTCCATGAATGCTGATTAACAGAAACATATTTGTAAATGATCTGAGACTCAGTGTTGTGGCAGGGACTTAAACATATATCCAGTTTTGTAACCTGTTGCCTTTTTTTTAAACATATATCCAGTTTTGTAACTTCTTGGCATTTTTTTATCATATATCCAGTTTTGTAACTTCTTGGCATATTCAAATGCATAAAATAAAAAACAAACAAACAATCTTTTGCATCGTCTGTTGGGAGATGTATTCTGCGGGGTGTGGGCTTCTGATCAGCAATTGTATGCGGGCAACATTGTGTTTTTTATCTCTGCCATAAAGCCTGTGGATTATCTTATCAAAAAATAATGTCTCTGTATCATGACGATGTCTTAAAAAATGATCGTATGGTATCTCATTTTGTGAACAATTATCTAAGCTGCTTCATTCAACACATCATGGGGCCTGCTCATTACAGATGTTTAAAAGATGCATGTAAAAAAGTCCAAGAACAATAGAGGGTTTTTTTTATTATTTTTTTTTTTATTTTTTTTTTTCCTGTGTGTGTACGTGTAAAAAATCATTACAACATTATCCATTTTGGGCTCAAGATTATTTTCTTGCTATCCCTTTTGCTGGAATGTTTTTTTTCCTCCATAATTCTTCTGCAAGACGTTATCTTCATCTTCTTCTTCATCCTCATCTTCAACCCTTTTGAGATGCTTGTACTGCTGGCGTGCAAAACGGTTAGTCACTATAGATAAGGGGCTGTTTATTTCTGCCAAGGTATTTAAGAAACTTATCCATCCTTTCGGAGGAGATTGAGGTTTTTTATAAGTCTGCGAGAGGCTTTTGAATAAATCCATGATATGAGATCCTTTTACTATGTTTCTCTTATAAACAAATTCACCCCTCAAGGTCCAGTCCACATTGGCTTCCGATCATTTCTGCATAATGTAATGAACATTATTATGGGTGCGTGGGGGTAGGTTTTTTATGACCTTGTTAGATGCAAGTTGTGATGATTCAGATACATCATTCAATGTCTGGGTAGGGACAGCTGGAGTCCTGTCAGAGGTCTGGACAGATGTGGACGTAGATTCAGGCTATGTGTGTGGACACAGATTAACCCTATGTTCATCATTCTGACCTTGTCTCATGAGAGTGAGATATATGTGAAGCAAAGCTTCATACCTCTTCACTTTTTCATTCCGTCCTCTTGGAGAATGTCTCTCATTCTTTCAGCCAAATGATCTTCAGCCGTCTGTCTGATGGAGAAGGATTTGGCTCGGGTTAGCCTATTCATCTCACAAGGTGTAATGAAAAACAGTTTGTTCACCTTGGCCATCTTTTTTTTTTTTAAATTGTATCAACCCTGCTAACAAATTTGCTATGACAGGTAAAATAAATCTTCCCGTCTGTTACTTCAAAACATCACGTTTCCAAGTCAAACTAATCTTATCAGCAAGCAATCTGATGATCTTTTTTTGACGTTTTAGTTTTTTGTATTGACAGTGAGAGATGATATCTTTACGTTTCCAAGGTGTGGCATGGTGCAGAGCATTTAGTAAGACTGCCTTCCTCTTTATAAGCTGCTTTTACAAGCTACTTGGCTTTAGGCAGGTAGATGACGGGCCACTGGTCAGGAAGTAAACCCCTCCTCAATCTGTTTCGTTCTGGACAGGAAGGTGTGAGATCCAGGATTAAATACCCATAGGGGTCTTTGGTGGCATCTTCAAAACCTTCGAAAAAAAATTATTTTTGTGAGGGAGCTAAAATATTAATCTGTCCCTTCTAATTCTGAGAGGTTTTCAGCTCTGCCTCTTTCATACCATCGAGGTAGCCTTCCATCAACCCTCTCACACTGTCAAAGTTGATCTGTTAACAAGACTCACAAGTTTGGGATATACCTTTTAATTTTCATGATGAGTTTTTTCTGTCTTCTGGTTTGGTACGTTTGGGCACCGCTGCTACAGATTGCTGAATTGTGTCACCCCCACAACTCAGCGGTCAAATCCCCCAAATAATTACCCAATTCCAGAGGGGTCTCTCCATCTTTCACTACATAGATCAGACTGTATCGACATAAAGAATGTTGCGTTGCAACCTTTCTAGATAATTGTACAACTCTGGACGCGCGTAGGCGGTGGTAAATGCGGCTATAAAGATGTTATTTGATCTACTGTTGGGTACTAAGATGCGATTGTTGTAACTCCACTGAATCAGAGCTATATCACCCTCCTTTTTAGTCGGTAAGAAAGAAATGTGTCTGAGATCGTATTGATCGGAAAATGCATAGTTGGAAAACTGATCATGGGTTCTGATGAGAGTGGTTTGTTTTTGATTGCTTCTTGTGCAAACTTACCAGAAGCTGTTGAGACACAGCTTAGACACCTGTCTCTTGGCAGGGTTTACCTGAATTTTTTCCGGGTCTAATCGGATGCCCTGATGTTTCTCATAATCAATGTCCCCCCTAATTTTTCATGTGTCTGAGCATGCGCACAAACTCCCTGAGAATTCCTTGGACCACTGTGAGCAACATCAGACGTGCACACTGTGGCCACACCAGTATCACACCTGTCCAAAACCTGAGATCATAAGAAGTTACATGGCTTATTAAAAGAATCAAATTACAGCAGTAAATTCCGTTAGATTACTTTTAATATAAGCGATTTGGCCCACTTACAATGAAAAAGGTAAAAATCGTGTTTTTCATGAGCTGTGTTGTATGTCGTCAGGGTTCTTCTGTTCGCACATACTCTGACAGCCATTCCATGTTAAAAGAACTTTATTTCTGTTTTACTTTGGCTTGGTGAGTGGATGTGTCACTGCCAGTTTGTTTCACCATAATAAGGGGTTAGTAGCATTTTTTGTTGTTGTTAGCAAAGTATATACACAATACAATACAAAGTTATAAAGGAACCTACAAATTTATGCTTGGGGTAAGCAGCAAAAAAAGAAAATACAGATAAAACATGTAAAAAAAACTATACATATATAAATAATGATACATAATACATAAAATACAAGAAAGGCTAAAAGGAACAAAGACACATTATGCATTTGAGACACCACAAAGTTCTCTGGCTTTTACAGCTTTGGGATTAGTGCAAAATTTTAAAGACCTTATGTACAAGAGTAGATAAGTTAAAAAGACAAAAATGTTTGGTTTTTGGTTGGAGAATTTGCTGGAATGTATATGGAATTTAGCTAATGAGCCTAAAACACATGAGATACCACACTAGTAAGATGATAATATTGTATATATTGATGATAATATAATGACAGAAAGAACAGTGATGCTCCACAGGTTAGCAGCATTTGCCTCTCTTAACTCCGCCTTACCATTAAGTATACTCTAACCGTTAGAGTATGGTTAGAGTCTAACCTGCAAAACATTGGCACAAACGCGCAAAGCGCCGTTAATGACATTGATTGACTGCGTAAGTAAATACGTGTGAACCGCATCATATCATTGGCTGGACAGTATTAGTCATTGTTTTACTGTAGTTACCCCTTGTTGTCACCTGTCACTCACTGAGTTGCATTGCAAATGGTACAGATTAAATTGTTATGTGTTTATTTTATTTACAGTTCAGGTTGGATTTTATTTTATGCGCTGCATAGATTTGCTGTGCGTGGAGAACACGGGAGCAGTACAAGCGCGCAGTTTACTAACTATGAGTAAGGTGTCTTATTTTTCTTTGGTTTAGAGAGGGACACAGGCAGTGGAGAGGTTTATTACAGAACAGAGGAACGTGAGGTATGAGATGAAGTTCAAGTGAAGCCAGTGCAGAGACTGAGGAGACACAGGAGGAGCTGAGAGATGTCACTGTTACAAGGAGGAGATTAAATTACATTAGACACCATTTACCACTATCATTAATACATCTTTGAGATGCCTCCAGTTGAGTCTTATCTACTCAGTCCATACAAATACTTCAGGTAGTATTTATCAGATGAGATGTTTGACTTAATGACATTCAACCATGTGGAGTCTCTGTCCCTAAACCAATAAGTATGCCTTACTCATTTTTAAGTACTCTGTTTTAATACTGAACACTAGATATTTACTGCATTGTTGAGTGTGTAGCATAAAAATATACAGACAGACAGCATATTCTGCTAACTTCTAAACTTACCATCTATCTGACTCCTGGTCTCATCCTCTGCCTCATCTCCTGAATCCAAGCAGTCATTTTCATATAGTTCACTTCAGTTTCCCAAGATTATCACTCTCACCTGTTCACTGACAATACCTTGTCTGTACTGCTCGGGTCTGTCGAGTGCTGCACTTGGGTTCATTCCCCGCTCCGTGTCATTACAATCTGGCCACACACATGGACCCAGCACGCTCACCGTCTCCTGGAGGAAGCACTCTGCCGCCACAAGGAGTTGCTCACCGCCACCTCCGCCCTCCTCAGCTCCCGTGCACAGAACATTTCCGGAACCACAAATCGGCGCACCGGAGCGTTACGCAGGAGACCCAGAAGGTTGTAACCCTTTCCTCACCAACTGTTCTATTCTGTTTTCCCTGCAATCATATACCTTTGCCTCTGAAGAGGCCTGAGTGGCATTTACGATTAGTCATCTGACCAGCTGGGCACGTCTGTGGGGGACCACCAAATGGGAGAGATGCATACCTGCTTGCTCCTCATTCCAGGTGTTCTCTGAGGAGCTCCGCAAGGTTTTTGGGCCGATTGAGCTCGGTCCGGACGCCACTGGGGACCTTATGAGCCTCAAGCAGGGGATCAGGCCCGTTGCCGACTATGCCAAAGACTTTCTAACTCGGGCCCGCCAGAGGGAGTGGAATTCAGCGGCGCAGTGTGATGCCTTCCTCAATGGCCTGGCTGGATATATGAAGGATGAGCTGGTGTCCTTCAACCTTCCCTCTTCATTGGATGGACTCATCAAGTTGACGGCCAGAGTGGATCGCCGCATACAGGTTCGGAGAGGGGAGCACCGGCACGCAGAGCCTGGTCTCCGTTCCCAGAGTCCGGTGCTTGTTCCAGCACTAGCCACTGAGGGTCAGCCTGTCCCCCCAGAACCCATGCAAGTCGCCAGGGCTCGACTAACTCCGGAAGAGAAGGCACGGCATCGCCAGCTCAATCTCTGCCTGTACCAAGAACCCCTACCAGAACCAGTGCAGGCACGAGCATTGGACGGTCACGTGCTGGAGACAGTGACCCACCGCACCGGCCCCATTCACATGCTGTTGTCTGGGAACCACCAGGAGACTATCCATTTCCACATTCTGTGCTCTCCACATCAGCCCCTCATCCTGGGATTTCCATGGCTCCTCAGACATAACCCCCATATCGACTGGGTAACGGGGACCATCCTGGGATGGAGCCCTGACCCCTGGCACTGTGGAAAACGCTTGTTCAGCTCCAGACCTGACAGGGGTACTGGCCGAGTACCATGTTTTCTGAGCAGTGTTCAGCAAAGCCAAGGCGACCTCCTTGCCCCCGCACTGACCATATGATTGTGCCATAGACCTGTTGCCTGGCACGACTCCTCCCAGGGGACGACTCTACTCTCTCTTGGCTCCTGAGAGGGATGCTATGGAACAGTACATCCATGACGCCCTGGCTGCCGGTCTCAACCGACCATCTTCCTCCCCTGCAGGGGCCGGGTTTTTCTTCGTGGGCAAAAAGGATGCAACCTACTGGCCGGGGCGACTATCTTCACGAAGTTGGACCTCAGGAACGCGTACCACCTAGTGCGCATACGGGAGGGAGATGAATGGAAGACCGCATTCAACACTCCATCCAGACACTACGAATACCTGGTGATGCCTTTTGGTCTGACAAACTCCCCTGCTGTTTTCCAAGCCCTGGTCAACAACGTGCTCAGGGACATGTTGAACAAGTTTGTTTTTGTATACTTGGATGACATCTTGATTTTCTCCAAGAATCCCAAGGGGCATGTGCATCATGTGCAATCCGTCCTTAAGCGCCTTCTGGAGAATTCCCTCAATGTCAAGGTGGAGAAATGTGAGTTTCACTCCCCTTCCGTCTCATTCCTGGGGTACATCATTGGACAGGGGAACACCCAACCCTGGACCCTGCGAAGATATCCGCTGTCACCACCTGGCCTGTCCCTGAGAATCGGAAACAGCTGCAACGTTTCCTGGGGTCCTCTAATTTTTACCAGAAGTTCATCCATGGATTCAGCACGGTTGCAGCCCCTCTGTCTGCCGTCACATCATCCAGGGTCCCTTTGCTCTGGACACCTGCCGCAGACACAGCCTTCTCGGAGTTAAAGCACCGGCTCACCTCTGCCCCGGTCCTCCAGATGCCGAATGAGGAATGACAGTTCACGGTCGATTCCTCCAACATGGGAGTAGGGGCCGTCCTTTCCCAGAGGTTCAACGAAGACAGGAAGCTCCATCTGTGTGCCTTCTTCTCCCAGCGTCTGTCGGCGGCCGAGAGGAACTACGATATCGGCAACCGTGAGCTGCTAGCGGTCAAGCTTGCATTAGAAGAGTGGCGGCATCTGCTAGAGGGGGCAAAGGTGCCGTTCATTGTCTGGACCGGCCACTGCAATCTAGAGTACCCCCGCACGGCTAAGAGGGTCAACACCCACCAGGCCAGGTGGGCCCTCTTCCTCTACTTCTCCTTGTCCTACCACCCTGGTTCCTGTAATGGGAAGCTGGACGCCCTCTCCCGTAGGTACCCGGGGGAGCACCATCCTTCCACCCTCCTGTTTAATCGCCAATCTGACCTGGGGGATTGAGGAATGGGTACGATCTGCTGCTGAAGAGCAACCGGGCTCCAGCGCATGCCCTCCTGACTGGCTGTTTGTCGTTCCCGATCTTTGGTCTGAAGTCCTCCAGTGGGCCCATAACTCCCCGCTGACCTGTCACCCCGGGATTGGTCAGACCATTGAGGCCGTCCAGAGGAGGTTCTGGTGGGCTACACTGGCAGGGATATCCAGGACTCTGTCAACACCTGCCCTACCTGCTGTCAAAATAAGTCTTCGCACTCTGCCCCCGTGGGTCTGCTGCATCCCCTGCCCTTGCCACACCGACCCTGGTCCCATGTGTCTCTGGACTTTGTCACCGGGTTGCCTGTCTCCAAGGGGAACTCTGTAATCTTGACCCTCGTAGTCAGGTTCAGTAAGATGGCCCACTTTGTGCCTCTCCCCAAACTCCCGTCAGCCAAAGAGACTGCATCCCTCGTCCTTCAACATGTCTTCAGACTACACAGCACCTGGACTGTCCCCCTTTCAGTGCGTTCATGGTTTCCAACCACCGCTCTTCCCCTCACTCGAGAAGGAAGCATCCTATCCAGTGGTGGGGACCTACATCAATCGCTGCTGTTGGACATGGAACCAGGCCCGCACTACCCTCCTCCGAACTGCAGACCGGAACGCCGCCACAGCCAACCGATGCCGCTCCAAGGGAACCCAGTACCAGGTTGGACAAAGGGTTAGGCTGTTAGCTAAGGACTTACGAGTGGAATCACGAAAACTGGCACCTCGGTTCATCGGTCCCTTCCCTATCTCAAAGATCATCAATCCTGTGGCAGTGAAACTAAAGCTTCCCTGGTCCATGCGCATCCATCCCTCCTTTCACATCTCCAGGGTCAAGCCAGTCTGGGAGAGTCCCCTGGTCCCACTGACGCCTGCTCCTCCACCGCCATGTCTGGTTGATGGAGAACCCGCCTACTCAGTCTGCCACCTCGTCCGTTCACGTCGCGGAGGACAAGGCATGCAGTACCTGGTGGATTGGGAGGGGTATGGGCCTGAGGAACGGTCCTGGCTCTCTTCTCGCTCCATCCTGGACCCAGGCCTCATCCGGGATTTTCACTGGCGGAACCCGGATCAGCCTGCTCCATCCAACCTCTACCTTGGAACTCCATCGGACTCTGAGGTCGAGGACAGTCATGTGGGGCCCCGGGACGGAGCTGAGGATCCTTTTGGGGAGATCGGCGACGCAGATCACCTCGTCGCCTTGTCGGGCGATGGAGAACTAGATGAGACATCGTCAGAGGAGGTCTCGAGCTTGTTTCCAGCCCCGGCCTTTGGACCTGCCTTCCGGACTCTGACTACCGATTCTTGCCTGTTCCCTGAAGACCCTCTCTGCCTCGGGTCTCCGGGTTTTGTTATCTCCGGTGCCTTTGCCGATCGGGACTCACCCTCTCTCCGTGCCCTGCTGGCTGCATCTTCTGGAACAGCGTATGTTTCTGGGATGGACATCAAATTTTAACAAAAATCCTGTGCTCTACAGCTTTGAATCATCTTTGAATCACAGGGTTAAGATTATAATCAGTGCAAATTAATGAATCTACCATTGATATGAAATTGTATTTAAAGATGAGAAGAGTGCTTACTCCTCCTCTTGTCCAGTCAGTGCGCAATGGCAGTGTTGTGTGATTTCCTGAAACTCCCTCAGATTGATTTAATAATAATTTAACTGGTTTCATTTTAAACTTGCCAGTATCAGCTCAGCTCAGGTGTCAGGTCTCTGCAACAATTTAATTTATACCAGGCTCTTTTCTAATGCTACAAAATCCTCCATTTTGAAATCAACCAACCAGATGGATAACATCCTGTAACACCCAATTTAGGTCAGGGGTGGGCAACGTCTTAATGCAGTGGCCACACTGATTTAAATAAGGTAAGCGAAGGGCCACACATTGGAAATATGAATTGAAACATGAAGAACATTCCTGAATTAGGACAACAACATGACAGATTGCTTTACATTTAGCTCAGAAGGCCTGGTTCCTAGTTTCAAGAAATTTCTGTTTCTTTACAGTTGTCAAATGCAAAAAAATCATCAATGTGCTGCACTACAAGGTTAAAATGAAAACATTACTTATTATTTAAAACAATCTATTTAAATGCACCATCAACTTTTAAATGAGCCATCTTGTTGTTTGAGAATGCACCACTGCATAGGTCAAGGTTTGGTCTGTTTCATCACCACAATGCTCTTGATGTGTGGTTTAGGTATTTATTTGATATAAACTACATTACGAGGTCAGTCAATTTAAATCAGTTGTAACCATCTGAGGAAATGTCTAAATAAGAAAAAATAAATTTAAAAAATCTGTTATAATAGACTACATAAGTTAAATATTATCTGTTTATGTAACTGTTGAAGGATAACTTTATCTATGCCAAACTAAGGCAAGGTTTATAAATTGAAATTGCTGTCAAGTATTTCCTGTTACTGTGTTGGTGGTCTTCCTGCCTAAGCAATGTATGTGAAAAAAGGTTAGACACTCACTGTGGCTGTTTCCATTTAGGGTTTCAGAGAATTCATTGTTTAGTCGCCTATGGAAAGAACGTTAAAGTGAACACTTCAGTTCCGTTTTTGTAACTAAATTTGAGATGGCTTGCTTGACCTTGAGAAAAACAGTTGACAAAACAAATCCACTAATTCTGGGACTTTCAGCCACATCTTTATCTGCAAATACTCAGCTGTCATGGAGCTGTAGAATTCACTCTTCCCTTTATTCTGAATACTTTTATGACTCATTTGTGTCAGTTTAAAATGAGGCTTGACCTTAGGAAAAAAAATCAGCACTTATTCATATTATCTAGAGCATCAGAATTAGCAGATACATTGACATTGTGTTGATAACTTATTTGAACAATTTTCTATGATTCATAGGGTACTAAACCAAAAAAGAAACCACTTCCTGTTTTTTATTTTCAATTGCCAAGCATGCTGTTTTTTTTTTATATGTATATATATATATATATATATATATAAATACATGACATAGGCCAACTAGTCATAAAGTTTTTCTAATGATCAAAATGCCCCAAATTACCAAGAAGGTGATATATGTTCGATTACAAATGTTACATTTGTTTATACTGTAAATGTTTCAGTGGATAGCAATCTATACTTCTAAGGAAGTGTTGCACCATGCAGCTGCATGCACAGCAGAGATCTGCAGGCACACAAAGTAACACTGTTTGTTAATGTGGCTGTCATGTCAAGACACGTTTAAGAGCAGTTTTTCTGAACAGCATCAAAGCTTAATGATGACGAAAGTGGGATGGATGTTTTTCTACTTTATGCTCGCATGTAAGTTATATAAATTATTTATTTCTATATGTGTATGCATGTTTGTGATAGCAATCATAAGCTTGATTTAAAAATCAAGGACATAATTCAGTGCAGTATATCTATTTGTTTTCTACAGAGTACAAAGTACATGTTTGCAGGCCAAATAACAGAGAACTGACTGAATTGTTTATTCTCTTTAACCCTTACATACTGTTAATTTTCTACACCTTCACAGTATGGAACGGTTAAATTTTGAACCGACTCAAGAAACCTCTCAAAACATGTTTATACCAAATTCAGAACACATATCTATTTAGAATGTATATATAGCCTCTGTGACATTAATAAATGGGTGAGTAAATCTTAATTAATGTTTCAGGGAGCAGGGAGAGTGTATTTTTTTAGGTTTTACATCACTATTCTACTATCACATGAATTGAGAGGTGGGGCCTCCATGGTTTGGACTTGTTTGTCCAACACATCTCACAGATGCTCGATTGGATTGAGATCGGGTTGTCTTCCCTTAGACCATTTTTGTTAGGGTAGTAACCACTGCAGACTGGGGACACTCAACAAGACGTGCAGTTTTCAAGATGCTCTGAGTCAGGCATCTACCATCACAATGTGTCCCATGTCAAAGTAACTCAGATCCTTACGCTTCCCATTCCCCAGCTTCCAACACATTAACTTCAAGGACTAAATGTTCATTTGCTGTCTAATATATCCCATCCACTGGCAGTTGCCATTGTAACAAGATAATCAACATTATGACCACTTCACCTGGCTGATCAGTTTATAACATTTACAACATTCAAACACTGTCTATATCTGTTTTAACTCTCCTATTATTTTTGGGTTCAATTTGACCAATGCTTAACATCTCTAATTAATTATTGACATTATTTGTCCTTCATACTTTTTCTTGATTTCACACTGGTGGATCCGTAAGAGATACATGTCAAATTGGACCCAGAACAGCATCAGTGTACAAATATTTGTAGCACATGCGACAGTGTATATGTTTTTTTAATACTTTCATTTTTGCACATTTAGGGTCACTTTAGGAAAATTCCAGGCAAAAAAAGGTCATTTAGGGGTTTTTTTCTCCTAAAAAACATGTCAAAAATCTGAACTGGGCCAAAGTTTTGACTTTGTTTTGGTTTTGCTGCCTCCTTTTTGTATATCCGAGTCATTTTGGCAAACTCCTTCAATATTCTTGATTTATTTGAGCCTAAATTATTTGACATCTAACATCTCCACATCTGTGGATGTACGTGGAGCAGCAAGCTTGCTAACCTTACTGGTCAGAAATAATTGCTGGTGATTCCGACATTCCTTCCCATAGCATTAGGCAGCAAAGTGCATTTACTCAACATTGTTTGGACAGCAAAAACTGTATATGTCATGACATTTCAATTCAAAATGCATTTTAAAAGTTTGAGTTCTGGCCAGGGGTTCCCTGCTTGGCAGATTATGCCAACAGAAATTAATTCTCCATTAATTTCTGTTGGCATAATCTGTTTGTTGTCAGTTGTGACAAAACATCCAAAACTCCTCCTGCCCCTTTGCAGCCTCTTGAGTGTGCAGATGGACTTTTTCAGCTCATGGCTTATAATATTGTGCTTCTGTTTGGAGGGGAGCCTATGACTGCAGATTTGCCATCACTCTGACTGACAATTTCAGCAAACTGCTGGAAGTAACCTTTAACTAACCTCAATATAAAGATGCAGGTCGCATTCCACTTCTACTGCCTTCTCTGAACAGGCCCACATGCAGCAACCAGAGAATCCCCTTTTCCACAAGCCTTTCCATGTGGTAAAGGGAGAGAAACAGTACACTGACCCCTTGTTTGTGCAACAACAGACTGAACTGAATACCTTCATCCTGAGAGATTGGAAAAGGTGGAATGTTGCATGTCTTTCTCTCTGCCCAGAGAGAACAGAGAAGTTATCCCAGGGTGGTACAGCACAGAATTTAAGATAGTATGTCAAAATGCAAATCATAGAGCGACAACTACCAGCTTGGGCAAAGGACTGTGTAATTACGTAAGACAAGAAGACATGTAACAGGTGTATAACATGGCTATAAATACAAAATGGCTTTTCTTTATGAGTCTGAAAATAGTTTAGTGAAAGGTCCCAATAAAAACCACAAATATCTAAATATTTTGGTCTTTACTTTGTAAAGAGTTTCTTTCTGTCTTTCTTTCCAAACATGCAATACAGAACTAGAAGTACAAAATTGCAAGATAAATCTATACCCCCCCAAAAAAAAACATGTATCGCATGTCTGAAAACTTATTTACCCCTTTACTATCACCCACATCGATTATTCACCCTGAAGTGCACTGAAATACCCACTCATATGTAACTACATATATTCATGCATCCATACATACACACATATATACATACAAAAACACACTTATACATAGTATATACATTAGACATACACCATACACACACATATACACACCCTCCACATAAATACATATATACACCACATATACACAAGTATACATACCTCCCCATATACACAAACCCACACACATACATACATAGACACACAACACCACATCACCACAACAGCTGTTGTGGAGGCAAAAACTCAGGTCTGGGAGGAGTTCAGGGAGGCCATGAAGGAGGACTATCGGTTGGCCCCGAGGAAATTCTAGCAAACCGTCCAGTGCCTCAGGAGGGGGAAGCAGTGCTTCACCAACACTGTTTACAGTGGAGGTGGGGAGCTGTTGACCTCAACTGGGGATGTTGTTGGGCGGTGGAAGGAATACTTGAGGAAGCAGAGGCTGGGTTCTCGGAGGCGGACTCGTCCATCACCCAAGCTGAAGTCACAGAGGTAGTTGGAAAGCTCCTTGGTGGCAGGGCACTGGGGGTAGATGAGGTCCACCCTGAGTACCTAAAGTCTGCAGGGACTGTCGTGGCTGACACGTCTCTGTAACATCGCATGGCGGTCGGGGACAGTACCTCTGGACTGGCAGACCGGGGTGGTGGTCCCTCTTTTCAAGAAGGGGGACCGGAGGGTGTGTTCCAACTACAGGGGGATCACACTCCTAAGCCTCCCCGGGAAAGTCTACTCCAGGGTACTAGAGAGGAGGATCTGGCCGATAGTCGAACCTCAGATTCAGGAGGAACAATGTGGTTTTCATCCTGGTCGTGGAACCCTTTGTCGGGTGCTCGAGGGTTCATGGGAGTTTGTCCAACCAGTCCACATGTGCTTTGTTGATTTGGAGAAGGCATTCAATCGTGTCCCTCGTGGCATCCTGGGGGGGGTGCTCCGGGAGTATGGCGTCCAGGGCCCCTTGCTAAGGGCAGTCTGGTCCCTGTACGACAGGAGCAGGAGTCTGGTTCGCATTGCTGGCAGTAAGTCAGACCTGTTGCCGGTGCACGCTGGACTCCAGCAAGGCTGCCCTTTGTCACCGGTTCTGTTTATAACTTTTATGGACAGAATTTCTAGGTGCAGCCAGGGGCTGGAGGGGGTCCGGTTTGGGGACCACAGGATCTCGTCTCTGCTTTTTGCAGATGATATGGTCCTGATGGCTTCATCGAACCTGGACCTTCAGTGTGCACTGGGGTGGTTTGCAGCCGAATGTGAAGCGGCTAAGATGAGGATTAGCACCTCCAAATCTGAGGCCATGGTTCTCGACTGGAAAAAAGTGGCTTGCCCTGTCCGGGTTGGTGGAGAGGTCTTGCCTCAAGCATCTCTGGGTCTTCTTCATGAGTGACAGGAGGATGGAGTGGGAGATTGACAGGCGGATCGGTGCAGCGTCTGCAGTCATGCAGTCGCCATATCGGTCCTTCGTGGTGAAGAGGGAGCTAAGCCGGAAGGCGAGGCTCTTGATTTACCAGTCAATCTATGTTCCTACTCTCACCTATGGTCTTGAGCTTTGGGTCATGACCGAAAGAACAAGATCCCGGATACAAGACACCGAAATGAGTTTCCTCCGCAGGGTGGCTCGGCGCACCCTATGAGATCAGGTGAGAAGCTCAGTCACCAGGGAGGAGTTCGGAGTAGGCCGCTACTTCTCCACGTTGAGAGGAACCAGTTGAGGTGGCTTGGACATCTGTTCCGGATGCCTTTGAGGCGCCTCCATTGGGAGGTGTTCCGGGCATGTCCCACCAGGAGGAGGCCTCGGGGTAGACCCAGGACATGCTGG
>JAPQRN010000330.1:7109-18465 GCA_037367275.1 Coranthus polyacanthus | reverse complement strand
AACCCATCTGGGAAAAATGGTAGAAACCTCAGAAAGAGCCACAGAGGAGGGATCCCTCTTCCAGGACGGACAGACAGCAATGAAATGAACTCTCCAGCAAGATATAAAACAGGACAGTTTTGTAGTTTGCAGCCCTGATTCATGGTTATTACACAGAAACTACCACTGTTTCCAGGTAACAAGTCAAGTTATTTTTGGGGGTCTGTGCAAACCCTTCAATGCCTTCACTAAACTGAAATGTTTTATTCTTTTAACTATAATAACCCTGACTGAAATTTGCATCTTGAATTTGCATCTTGATCTTGTATGATCTTGACACTCCAGCCAACCTGTCAGATCCTGAGGTAAAGGTGATGTTTTATAGGATGAAGTAGTGTATTTGTACGCAGCGTAAGTATGACCAGAACAAGACAAGTCTGGTCCATTTCTTTTGATCCTATGTTAAAAGCGGTGCTGAAGCAGGTCTGGCCTGAAAAATCCTCCACAATCAGAGCCGCTGCTGCACAAATAACACATCACTACCAAATCAATAGGAGACACATCCCTGCTCTTTTAGTGGGCTAATGGTTCTCGCTGTCCAAGTCAGGTCAATAAATCAGTGAGGCCAGACCTCTGCTTTTATAAAGATGGTGTCTGAGTCACACAGTATGTACAGTATCTCGACAGGAATAAAATCCCTGGCTGAACTCACTGACACACAGCTGTGAGATGACAAAGCTGGCACTAGTTTCAAGTTCATTTACCTCTAAAATCAGCACTCACCGTATTTGTTAAATGGACTATTCAAACATGTTTAGCAGTCACCTCAGAAATTTTAACAAATGCTAAACAGTGGGTTTTGCACACAGTAACAAAACTGCGGCTGATCCTCCTGTTGAAACACTAAAGTGACCTGATTTATTTGCTTTTCGTGATGGAAAGAAATGCACGAAACAAGTGGCAGATCTTATTATTATGTCATCAAAAACAAAATGCAAAAAAAGAGACACGTACATATTCTCTTTAAATGAAGCCCCGTGGAAGCTTTCAAAGCGCAAACATAATTCCTATCATCATCGAATCACAACCACACGCACAAATTTAGCCAATCACTTGTAAGATGTCAAATTTTGAAACCTATATCCTGGTGGCGTCCAAGTCTATCCGTCCTGTTCACAGCACATTCCTACAGCGAATTTTCCTCTATAAGTCTCGCACAATTTAAATCTACTTGTGTGAAAGACTCCAGTCTCCTTTAATGTGTCTATAGGTTTGAAGAGCAGGACGCGACGAAGCCACAGAATAAAAGCCCATTACAATAAGTACGTGCTTTTGTCTCTAAATGTATGAGAACAGTACCAGTCTGTCCTCTGAAAACAGGTCCAGTGTGTTTTGCAGCATCGTATCTGTACAACCACCACTATCTCTCACTTGAAAAGTTCGCAGTTCACAAATCGAATTCTGGCTCTTCTTTACCTTTTTTTGTTTGGTGACTTTTAAGAGACAAAAATGATCTGATCAATAACTTTGGCTGCCATATCACAAGACGTATTTACCGTTTATACATTTACAAGAATATTTTCAGATTCAACCTTTACACGGTGGCTTTAAAGGTCATTTTAATCCCACTGAGACTGCCTTTTGTTTGTGCGGAGGCCTAAATGTTTCGGTGTTTCTGTTGTATTGAAGAAAACAGTGCAGGCAGATGAGAAAAATGGGTGAGAGAAGGAGCTGCGACATGTGACAAGATTCATACAGTGCTGAGGAAAATACTTGGTCACTGCCAACTTCAGAGAGCTCGAAACATAAACTTTACAAAGACTGAGAAGCATCAAGCGTTAAAACAGTCAGACCGTTTGCGCGTCTGTGTGAAGTCCTGCAGGAGAATCAGGGAGGCGGCAAGAAAAGGATTCGGCAAACAGAAGTATCAGCCTGACTAAAACATGAACTCCTCTAATAAAGGGATCCGTCTGCTGCTGTGTCACGCTTCATTTTTGTCTCCTCATCCATTTAACAAGCAGAACAATCAACAGGCATAACCAGGGGTTTGTGTTATGAATAGAGCAGACAGTGAACAGTGGGAGTCTGCTCCGCTGCCACTTCCTGGTTTCATCTGATAGATCACAATAGAGGGAGTTTCCAAGAGATCTAATCAGTCTAGCGCCAATTAGTCAAATAGACAGGCAGAAAAGGACGCAGTCTCCGCTGTCACATGGGCGTAAAAGACAAGTGTGTTTGTGTCGACGTTCTGATGGAGAGTTGTGATACGTACTGGTCGTGTCTCGTGTCGGGCACAGCTCTGTCCATACGTAGTTTGTCGCTTTCCACCTGGTTGAACTTGTTCCTGGCGTACGGGTCCTGACCCGGTCGGACCACTGTGGCTCCAACGTACAGATCCTGGTCAAAATCCTGCCAGCGAACTTTACCTGGACCCGCAAATCACACATAAACACAGGGTCGATAGACATAGAAAACACATTTGACAGGGATTCAAAAAATATTTGCAAACACTATGAATGAAGCTGTCAGCGCTCACTATTCAGTCTGTAAAGCATTTATTATTGCGTGGTAGCAAAATAACCCATCATCCTCATGACAGCTGGATTTTACGCTGGAAAAACAGCTCTAACACAAAGATAAAAGTCTAACTACTGAAAGACTAAAACCGCATAACTACACAACTATAAAAAAGACAACATTTAAGCAAGCTGTGTTTATTACAAGCGACAAAAAACACAGATATTTAAGATAGACCAATTATCCAGTTCCTAGACCATTTTCCTACACATTAAAGCTCTGTGGTTGTTAACCTAATAGTTGCACTTTATTATTCATGAAGTGAGAAGTCGTAAATGTGTCCTCACTCTTAAAATAAGGAACAAAGCTTGTTCCTCTGTCGGGATATGATGAAAACCATTCTCTGCAGAATGTCTTATAAAGGCAAAGTTAGCTTTTAGTCCGTTTTTTCTCAGCGGTCATCAAATAACAACAAAGACTGAAGTTAACTGTCATGTTTATGTTCAACAAAGTGAACGATGGCTTTAGTCCTTATTTTTTTGTTTGTATGTTGTTTTGTATTTTTTTTTTGTTATTCTTTTTGAAATTTTCATGTATGAAATCACACATGCACGTCTCCTTAGTAGGAAACATATTCCCAAAGCAACATGTTAAATAAATACGGAATTACATTTCCAAAAATAAAAGACACCAACACCGAAGATGTTTAAAGCTTCAACAAAGGCTGAAAAATGTGTCCCAGCAATGAATGGGATTATACATGACTGGGAATAATAAATGTAGGCAGCTGCCTGACTGATGCAACAGAGCCCTTCACGACTGACAGGAAGGAAACCTCGCTGCTTCGAGAAGCTGCTCGACAAGGCGGCAACGTGACATGAAATTCATGCAACGTACTGTATGTGCGAAAAATATGCAAAACTAAACTCCGAAGACAAGTCAATACAACAAGAGAAAACAAAAGAATGTTTATTATTCACTGCAGCGAGTCAGAAAAAGTGTTTTCTTTGTAGGTGATTTACTGCGGTTTGGTGCTACACATTTTAAAGGCAACCATTATCAAACACACACACACACACACACCCTCGCACACTCTCACACACACACACACACACACACACACACACACACACACACACACACTCAGACACACTCTTGTCTGTCTGGGCAGATTACTGAGATCACTGCACGCTAAACAGAGAAAGTTGTCGTGTTTAATTTCACAGTTTATCACTGACTACTGAGACACAGACACACGCGAATAATAATAAACTAATTAGCCGGGTGCAGCTGCTATGCTAATGACTTGTGTTAAGCATATGGCGGTGTGAGATTACAGTATCTCTCTGTATGGATGAGTGTGTGCATGTCAGGCACAGACAGACAGATAGACAGCGAGAAACTGAGCCTGACGAGGAGGAAAGAGGCAGCGAGCGTGTGCATGTGTCTCCGCTGACAGCATGTGAATGTGTCTGGCATGCTAATTAGGCCGAGCTCGCAATGAACCGCCCGTGACTCCATAACGGCGCCTCCGAGACTCTGCTGCAAGTGTCACCGCGTGAGATGTCCTTGCCGATATCCATGTTTAGTGGCAGCAAGTAATTAATTCGGCAAAGTTAATGTTTGGGCTCTTTAGCTCCGTCTCCTGCTTTTCGAGATGGAAATATTCAGCAGCGTGTCTCGGTCACACCTCGTGCTCTCTTTGTAAACTGAACTAAACAGATTAACTGTCCACTTTCTCACTGGGATTAATTCATCAATTCACTCGTCACTTCAGCAGGGATTCCCCTCCGGTCCCTTTCAGGGGTTTGCAGAGTTATTATAGTTCATGAGTTTTTATTTTTAATTAGTCTTCAAGTTTGTTTTTTTAATTCCAGTTTGCTTCTAGTAGGAACGCACCGGCTGTGAAAGTCTGGGTTGATATCATTGTTTAAAGCGACAATTTGGCCAAAACCCAGTTCTGATACGGATGTTATTTTCTGTTTGCTCATTTTGTTTTTGATGTTATTTATTCCCCCTTTTTTCTCCCGGGGAGACTTCGATACAAAAAAAAAAAAAAAAGCTAATTGTTTTAAACTCCATCATCACACTGTCTTTGAATGAGCACAAATTCAATCAAACAAAACTGTGAAACATCCTTTAATATTAATAATTAATTTTAATATAACTCAACAGATAAACACCGGTCACTGGCGTCTGTGAAATGATTTGTCGATAACCACCGTCATTCGACAAGGATATGTCTGTCCATTCCTGAGTTTTACAAGTAGTTTTATATTTTAAATTGACTAGTTGTGGTTTAGTTTTTATTTAGTTTCAGTTTTTAGACACTGATTTATGGAAGCTGAGAGAATGCACGACATTCAATATGATTTGCGGCGCTATTGCTTATTAAAGGCAAAGCCATTTCATTAAAAGTATATTTAGATTATATTTTTCATGCATTTTATGACGTTATCTTAAAGAGACACTTTTCAAGATCATATTTGGGGACTTTTTTCTGCCTCTTTTTCATAGTAAAAAGTGGCACGAGTCGGGAAGTGTGCAGAAATCCGATCACTTCCAGAAAGAGAGGCAATGATATGCAGCAAAAGGTCCAGGTGGAAACTGAACCAGGGACTCGGGGACCATGTGGTATGCACCTTCTATTTCGCTTTAGTTGGAGCTGCATTGATAGTTTTAGTTTTACTTAGATTTTGAATGAGTCGTTTTATTTTTAGTCCTAGTTTTCTTCAGTATTTTATTCACCATTTCTAACCCTGAGTTAATCTGCCATCACACACTGTATGAGCTTAACGCTGCAGCCGGTCTGTCAAATCCTCAGGTATATGTGATTATATATAGCGCTGGCTTTCAGTCTTCTTTCTTTTCTTTTCTTTTCTTTTCTTTTCTTTTTTTAAGTATAAAAACCCTGCTTCAGACGTCATGACTCTGTTGAACTTTAGAGTCTGAACGGTTGCTTCTCAGTGAGACGTTTCCACCCACAGCAGCCGACGGGTTATTTTTGTTTGCTTCCTTTGACGCTGCAGTGTTTCCGAACGACGGTCAGTGGCAGCAGGACTCCGATTCGGTGACTCGATGTGAACCACAGTGACCACACAGTCGGTCAACATGCTCCGAATGCAAACAACAGGTTAGCCTTTTGCACGATTTATAACAGAAATACAGTTTGTTAGAGCTACATCTTAAGTGATAATATGTCCAGTTTTAATTTCTATTCCTGCGATTAATGTTCTACTATCGACTTTCATTTTTTTCTCTAAAGAATTTGTGTTTCCTCAGCTTGTTTCTTTCACCACCTGAGTCTGCTTTTCGTTTTGACGCAAACCCTGACATTATTCGTCTCATGTATGCCCTTTGAATTGCGCTTTTATTTGTCCTGCCCTGAGGGTGCACCCCATCTCCTTTGGTTTGGATAAATAAACCAATATGCCTTCTAATATTAATTCCAAAAATTCAGCATTCCATTAAATATTTGCCATTCATTCTCCATATCCTACGAGCACAACAAACTCAACCGCATTCTCAAATATTCCTTTTAATGATGCAAACTTTTCGAACGAACATGCAAACACGTTTTATAATGAAAACCTGAGAGAGTTTTCAGTTCAGCGCCACCTTTTTGCCTCTTCTACGCTGTTTGCAGAGCACAGAGAACTAGAAACCAGATATATGCATTTATTCTTCTGCCTATTTAAAATTTAAAAGACCATTCATACACTTCTGACAATCTGAGCTCTTACTCCCTGTCTCTCCTTGCTTTTAACATTCTTTCATGACTTTTATCATCCATCTTTTTTATCCCTTAGTCTCCTGCTTTTGCACCATTTTCCCATGTTTCTCCATCTCTGCCTCCCTCTCCTCTCCTCTCTTTACTTCACTTCACTCCACTTCTCTTTCCTTGGGAGTTTGTGGGCTGACGCTGTCAAAGATTCCCTGCGTTGAGTGTAAAGTCAGCCTGAAGTGAAAAACCCCCCACTTCAACATTCAAATTGGATTTCATTTCCAGTCCGGGATCAGATAAGAGAGTGTGTGTTCGGCTTTCGCAGGTCGCAGGCTTGTGAAGGAGGGGCGGCTGCTTTGAGCCAGGCTGAGGATGAGAGCTGCATGAGAAATCACTGCTCAGAAACACTCCCGACTCTCAAACAATGTGGCTCAAAGTCTGGGTGGAGACACATAGTTGGGTTTGCGGGAACATTAAACTGGCTCGCTGAATTGTTTTGGGTAAATGGGATGCATTCTCAGATGTCGCATTGTTAGCTGTACGCGACTGTTGTCTCTTTCTGCGGTTATTTAACTTCAGTAAGGTTAAAGATCTGTTTTCCACTGGTATTAAACTTTTAAACCATGCCACTGTATTACCACATTTCGAGACGGAAGATGGTTTTGGTTTTGGTTTTGGGATCATGATTGTTTTACAGTTGGGGTTTATTTTTTGTACATTAGTTAAACCACTGCCACAATAAGAAACAATGAGATACTAAAACAGGGATATTCAACTTGCTTTATCCGGAGGCTACTTTTACAAAATGACAGGAGGCCATTTAATAAACAATATTTATCGGATTAAAAGGCCCATAACTCATTTAATTGAGTAAGCCAGCTCTATAACATAGTGTACTCCTTTTATTGATGTTAGTCTCGGAAAAGAAAACGAATATAAATGCGAGTATAAATCATAAACATCTGAAGGGTGTATCTATCATGGGGAACACGTTACCGATGTAAAACGGCCGGTATAGTTCACTCCAGGTTACCCCCCACCTTTCAAAAACGATGAAAGGACTTTACACCTACTAACTTAACTACTAAGCTGTAACTTAAAACTCTGGTCTAAGCTGGATACGTTCAAACAAGGCTACGTTTTACACACAGCTGGTGCAAACCAGTGCGGAGTTAATGCCCCACTCACCAAAAAAGACAGAACAGACAAAACAAACACGGGCTCGAAGGAGGCCATTTTGCATTTTTGTGGCCACTGTAGGGGAGGGTGAGTGGGGTATTCAGATGGTTGTAATCTAAAACTGTACTATTAGATGTCACTAAATATTACACACTGAACAAGGCCTGACACTAGCCCTATAAGACAGATAAAGAACATAATTTACTACATTTAATACTGTAGCTTCAACTTCGTTTTAGTTGTACAAGCTTTGGTTACATTTAAAACAGTTAAGATTCATATATTTTCAAGCTGCTGCAAAATGAATGAATGTAACATATTTTTATGAGCGCGTTGTTGGTATTATGTTCACGGAAACTGTCAAATCCAAAATAACCTAACCACATTTTTGAGTTTGTTTCGGTGTTTTTTGTTTTTTTTTTGCCTCTCTTTCTTAATGGGAGAAGTTTTGACGTAGTGAACATCACTGCTGTCTTCCTGGATATTCGCTTAAAGTGCAAAGCGTGCCTTGTGGTGGTTACTGGTAGTGCGGACTGATGAGGAGGCCGAATTATTCTGGTCTTGTCGAAAAACCAACACTGCCATTTTACATAGAAAACAACAAGAAAATGACATAATCTACAAGGACGTCTAATTCTTCTACTCTGTTTTACGATCCGTCTCTTGTCTTAGTAGTAAAAATCAAGCTGGTCTTTTGAAATGTTGCAATAAAGACAACGTGAACAGCTGTTTGGGGTGAATAAACTAGGCTGCGGCGTGGTTGCAGGTTTCTTACCTGGCGGCAGAGTCTCGAGGCTGTGGGTCTTGTCGTCAGAGCTGTGAGCTTTGCTTCGCGACGAGTCACTGGAGCTCCATTCATCCTGAAAGACACAAAACGGACAGTTCATTGTCAAATACTGGAGCGTAAACCTGAAGAGCGGCTGAAACTTCCTCAGACTGGACGCAGAGAGACAAGTCACCACACAACACGTTTTTTTGACGACCGAATCCCATAATAACTGTCGCGAGCTCAAGACAAAACGTGGGCATCAAACCGGCAGTTTATTTGCAGTGTAATTTGTGCTGAAAATAAAACACGCGCAAAAAAAAGGGGGAAAAGCAGAGAGTTAGGTTGAAACTCTGAAGTCGAGGTTGCAGAACTCTAATTGTAGCTAATTGTAGGGAAAGCTTTCAGTCTTTATAGCGAGCGAGTCTGGCGTGTCTTCGATATAATGAGCGTTTATTCTGATTCTGATTCAGTCGTTTTTTGTTTTTTTTTTTCTTCCCCCATTTCACTTCACATCACAAAGCTTGACTCTTGGGTGTTTTTCATGTCTGAGCCTGACTGGAACAAAGTCTGATCTGTCGTCTTCACGTCCAAATAATCATCATCATCATCATCATCATCATCCCGACAGTCGGTAAAGTGTGCGTCCTCATTAATACACGAGCAGTTTAAACCGAAAAACCACTTATAAGAAACCAGCTGCATCATCTAAAGCATCAGTATGTGACGACTTCAGTCAGATTTCTTAAGCACGGCCTGACTTACATGTGCGTCTATTGATTCAATACTGTGTCCAGTAAAATATTAACAGCGTAAAACCAAAAGGAGCTGAACATCGGCCTATATCTGCAAAGAAGATTCACGGATGGCAGTGGCTGACATTTATCTGTAAGGACGTTTCATAATCCGATGCTTTAATTTGTGCTCATTCGAAGACAGTAACGACTTTAACACAGTTCAGTTTTTTTTTTTTTTATTTATTCTTTATTTATTATTCCCCCCAATAAACAACAAAAGAAACAAACCAAAAAAGAACATCCCCATCTGCTAAGTTATTTTCTTTCTTTAAATTCACGATTGATGTATCCCTAAATTAAATTCATAATCAACAGTTAATTTCAGCAAAGTTACGTCCAACCAGTGTCTGTCTGAGCAGAAAACTGAGCGTTTAAAGATCAGGACTACCTGTGAAGAGGTTCCCACTGGCCCTCATTACTGCCTTTAACTGTTTAGACATAAATTCAATTTACGGATGCAAATGCGTTTCATCTCATCAGCTTTCTCACTCTGCTCGATAGTCACGCTTCCTTGTCATTTTCTTTTAATCTAACGAAAAGCTCACTCATTTTCGCCTCCTGTTTTTCATTCATTTCCCCCGGTGCCGACTTAATCGGTGCACATTCCCCGTTTACATGAACGAACAGGCGATCCAGCTGCCCTTCGTCGTGCCCATCTAGTTCTCCATTAAAACCCAAGGATCGATGCACCAGGAGCTGCAGCTATTAGTGACATTCATTCCCCGTCCGTGCCACTGCCCTCGCCTTTAGAAAACCATTGTATGACTTCTCTTATTTTCTTTGTAGTCCTCTTTCACCTTGAGCCCTCCGACAAAACACTGTATTGATCTGTTTTCTTCGCTGCATCGGGACGACCGATAACACTGACAGCACGGTTCATTTCTACACCTGAGAAGAAGTGAAGAGGTGTGGAAAATGGATTTTCACACCCCTTCTAACTGTCTGATTTATTTATTTGACGATTCTTAATGTTTTTGGCTTATTAAGAAGCAAAATAACTGCTGTTGTTTTCGGTGAGAGTCGTCCATCAACTCGCCGTGTGCCAGACTCTCATTACGTCTGGTGTGAACACTGTGCAATCTGTTCTTTAACTACCCCCCTTTTTTAATGACCGACAGAAGATCAGTCAGTCCAGTACACACATCTAAAAAAAAACAAAAAAAAAACACACACATAATATAAAGACGGCAGAGGGTTTGCAGTCGGCGCTCAGCGTAGAATAAAACTAAAGCCGCGTCAGACGACACAAGCGGCCTTGCTTGTTTGTAATCAGTCAAGAAACACAGTTTGACGGGTTCAAGGAACGATGCTCGAGTAAAATTAAGCTCCCAACTGGTTTTGGACTTTTGCTTTGATGTTGATTTTATGATCAAGCTGACAGATTTTCTTCCGTCGTTATGGCTCATAAAGATGAGACTGGAAACCTCAAAACTAAGCGTCAATAAACATGCAGGCCCACTGCATGCAGGTCACTTTGTGTAAACACTGGAAGAAAAATCAGACACTTTACTTGAATGCACTGCGATATAGTCTAAAGCAAGTAAAAGATCTAAATTCAAAACCTTATTTGGTAAAAGCAACTATTATCAGCAAAATGTACTTAAGGTATGGAACGTAAGATAAGTCACTGAGCAGATGATGGGTTTTATTCATTTTACTGCTGCATTAATGTGTATCTCACATTTTACTGCTGTAGATGTTTACGGTTGAGCTCATTTTAACTACTTTATATACTGTTGAATATGTTCACCTACAGCAATGGGCCACATTCTCATATCGTTGCGAGAACCAGGTATCTCTAAAAAAGTCAACTTTTCACGAGCTCAGAAAAACAGCCCCGTTTTCGGCTTTGCGACGATGCATTTCCCAGCAAATCCAAGAGGGTTTTTAAAGAGTTTATTTCGCTTAAGAAGGAGGGGAATTTTAAACACCAACCCTTAAAGGAACACTTCATCCTTCAGTTTATCACAAACATTCAATATCAACACATCTGGAGATACGTGGTTTTCAAGGGACAGGAAGGAGGTGAAAAACTGTTGTATGAAAAGTAACTGAAGCCATCAGGCAAATTAAGTCAAGTATAACGCTGCTTAAAATGTTGATAAAGTACAAGAACCTCCAATTCAGGTAATTTAGGTAGGTCAAACTTAAGTTCAGTACTTGGGTAAAAGTACTTGTGTTAAATTCCACCACTGCACAAGACATTATCCACTCGTCAGCTGAGGTGTGTCTCATTCTGTCAAATCAAGTTGATCCTATCGGTTTTGTGTCTCAGCCTCATCAAGCCTCACACTGTTAAAAAGTGTCAGCTACGTCTCCACACGCCCGGCTGCCACAGGTCAGTCCACAAATCAGTCCACAGGTCAGTCCACAGGTCAGTCCACAAATCAGTCC
>JAPQRN010000329.1:0-15824 GCA_037367275.1 Coranthus polyacanthus | reverse complement strand
GGAGTTGGCATCAGATGACCAATCACAAACACGGTCAGGTCTAGAACCAAGTATTTCTCCAAAGAAGAACAAACTATAATCCCAAACAAATGTGAGGGATTTACACTGCCATCAAACAGGCCTTTCTTTTGGTGTTTCATTTTTCTCAACTGTAGAACTTATATGATGCATTCTTTAGGAGCCCATTCTCACGAACAAGTTGTCATATACTGATGCTGGGTTATGAGCCCTTGGCGTCCATTTTCAATGCCCAGCGTCCCCTATAGTGTAAATTTTCGATGTGCGGGGTATCATCATTTCCTAGACATCGGAAAGGTGACATCATTCTATGGGAAAAACCTTAGAAAGTACTCATATAATTTTCAAAATTTCAAATTTTCACTCCTAAAGATCAAACATGTTTGAAAATGATCAAGGCCCCAATAAATCTGAGTTCACAGGAGTTAAGATTCGATCTGTAAACCTCTCATATTACCAGATAATCTCCAAATATCAGGACCGACCAGCCTCGAAACAGGAACTCAGCCCCAATAGTCAGGAAGGCCAAGTCAGGTTCAGAATTTACCTAATTATCTTACTTTATTTTTAATTAATTGACCTAATATGTTGAGCATTAATGAAGTAGCTAAAACAATGGTTTTGCTGCAATTGAGTTTGCCTTTATATTCCATGTTAAAAAATATTTTACCTGCCACGTTTGGTGGCACCTACTGTATATGGCAGTATACCTGACAATTATTTTTAGACACATCCAAACATGTTTATAAGAAGTTCTGTCCTTTGGTTCCCCTTCAGGTAAAAACGTGATATCTCAGGAACAGCTCGACTGAGACTGAGGCATACAACCACAGGGCAGCAATTCTAGTTTTATCCATGTCTTTATTTACTTGGTTTTAAGTGTGAAAAAACAAAAAAACACAAGAATTTACTATGCTTTTTAAACATAGGACAACATTTTTGTTTTTTTGTTATATTTTTCTGTAAGAGTTGTAACATGAGTTAAGGAAAGTGCCTTATATGAACAGGATCATTATCATCACCATTATTACTACTTCTACATATTAATTGTTAATATCTTGCTTTTGAATGTTAAATGCTGTAGAGGGGTTGAAATAAGCTGTTAGTGATAGCTGCATGTTAGCATTAGCAGCTGTGTGCAGGTGCTCAGCTGTCAGTGCAGTACAGGCCTGTATGTGCCTGAGTGTGTATCAGGTAGTACAGTACATACACACAGCCTACTGTAGCAGCACAGATGTTTAATGAGCTCTAATGGCCGTTTTAATGCCCCACTATTTTCCTTCCCCTTAGTGATAATGGTGTGGGTGAACCGTCGTAGACAATACATTCACAGATGTTGGGACACATCCACACAAGCAAGCTGTGACACACCCACATACAAACACACTGGGGCAGAAGCCCATTAAAGAGGCTGACAGGCTGAGTTACGAGGGCTTCACTCACTCATCTGATGTGACAGTGTTGCTTGGTTATGAGCGCTTAGGGAGAATTTACGGGCCTTCCTCCCTTTCCATCATACAGTCAGGAGCAGGCATCAGGATTCAAAGAAGCACTCCTACAATTTATGTATGTGTAACTGTGTAGTGGGTTTCTATAAATGTGTGAGTGTGTAGAAGTGTATTTTTTATTAAAAGCATTCTGTGCCACCCATTAGAAGAGATTCATGTAACCGCGATCACTGCAGGGAACAGCCAGTCAGTTTTATTCACAGAGTGAATGATTTCACTTTTTTTTAAATAAGTGAGTTCATTTATTAATTTGTGTAAACAATTCAACAATATCATGTGCCTGCTATCCACAAGCATAAGCAGATATGCAATAATATTCAATGTGTTCAAAATTCAAACTTTCTCACACAACTCATCCTGCAGCTTGGAAAAAACACACACATGCAAATCACACATCAAAATGTGTAAAAATGCAGGAATGGCATGACTTTTCTTAACAATTCAAGTAACCATGGCAGCACAAATAGCAAAAAAAAGCCAAAAATGTCCCATTCATTTCTAATGGGAAGACATAGTGAAAATGATCATGCCCACATCTCTCTGGAGCAACATTACTTTGTTATGCTTTAATGTCAAAACATGCTCAAGCAGTTTGGGCTAAATCACTATATAAATCTACTGCATTATTTAAGTTTTATGCTTTTTTTCAAATCATTTGTGATTTTGTAATGGGTCTGTATTGCTAGGAATTTTCAGACATTATACAAGACTTTCTTGTAAAAGTGCTGTTATTCTGAGACCGTTTCCAACCAATACAACATATTTATCACAAATGTAGCCACGTTTGTCCTGTTTGAGACAATGTGACAACCAAACCCCAGTGACTAATAAGATGATTTGAACTATGAGCTTCAAAGTGACAGGAGTTCCATCCAACTGCCCCATTAAACTCAGAGGAAATACATTTCTGATAAAATCCAGAAAAAGTCATTAATTTACATTGCCCCTTTCACACAATTTCCACTAAAACTACATCGACCTTATATCAGCACGTTCAGCAGAGTCTCCTGGAATTCATGGTAAAAAGAGGTCTACCTGCATCTCAGTGTTCCTTGGTTTAGTGGTTCCAGAATGACAGTCTCCTGTCAAGACAAATCAAATAAAGTATACAAGTAAGAAAATACACACTGTCCTTGTGCAGCTCTCTCCTCTCGGTCCAAATCAAAATATCAAACATAAATATAGATGAAACTGATGCTGTTTAATGCTGCTGTGGAAAACAGAAGACAGTTTTCCAAGCTTCTGTGTCAAGTTATGGAGTACAGCAGTTGAGTCACGCCTGACTGAATCTGAACAGTGATCTTAGTTACAGCTGTCAATCACATATTTAACCCCTACCTGTCTGAAAACACCTATGATTTGACAAAATCTGCATCAAGGAGTAGATTTTCAACAGCCTAAAACCAGAGTCCACAGAACTGGGCAGAATTCGTGTTTCAAATCAGACACTTGCATTACAATATGCTGAAAAATAATTATGTAATTTTTGCCCAATCATGCAAAAAAAATATCAAGCACTGCAGCTTTAAGTCTACATATAAATGGGTAGACATAATAGGGCGAATCTGCAGCAAACAGCAGGTACATTAATAGTTTCATCTATTCCTTCACATTTTAGATGCTTGAGGCTAGAATGCATTAAGAGAGATACAAAAATACACCATAAAAACATGGATGGGTAAAGTGAGCAGTGAGCACACAGTTCAACATGAATTCAAGGTAATTTAAGATTATTTGAAGGAGTTGGACTATAGGTGAAATCACACTTATGGGATCAAATAAACAAACTGACCCTCACAATAAAGACAGAGGAGGGTTAAATAGTGCAGAGACGAAAATCTATAGGCTACAATGTGTCTTCCAGTCTGATGCACATAATAGAGTGACTATCAGCCAGTCAGTGCAGAGCATAAATTATACATTGTGCAAGTCCTGTTTGATTATTAATGCATGATTTACTGTATATGTAGGGTATAATGTGCTTTACGAATGGAAGGGGAAGGGAGCAGAGGCTAACATGGTATCACATTTCAGAGTAAATGACAGGATTCTGTCCTTGAAAGTTTTTATGTTAAAATCAATGACGTTGCCTTCAAACAATAAGCAATGTTATGTTCGACTCCCCTTTCTCAACACACATTACTGCTCCATACAACACAGCTATTAATTAAGAAGCTATAGTGGTTTACTGAGATCTTCCCTTTTATTATCCTTCTCTGCTCTGTCACTCTCAGCCAACAAGTTCAGCTCTGTACCAAACTGTAATTAGATACAAATATTAAAAATATCTGCTTGATTTTCATGAAGCTGCTGAGGATAACAAAGATAAAAGGAGGCTTTCTATTTCAAAAAGTGGCACAAACCAGGACATTTGCTCAATTGCGGTCAAGGGCAGATGAAAGATGCTACCTGTGTGATTCTGTATTGATCTTCATTAGGAAACTTTTAGACCACACACATACATACATGCTCAGCAGTGAGGTCAGAGGTCACAGCTTCAGCATCAGCTGATTGAGCAGGATGGGTTATCTATGGAGGATCATTTCAAAGGTTTATGCTGCTGTCACTGAACAGTAAACCTGCTCAATATCCATTTTTAATATCCTTACCCTTTAAAGAAAGGTCCTTACTAAAACTGAAAAACAGGATGGAGAAGAAAACCTCTCCATTGAAACCTTGAAGAAATAAACTATTTCATAGTTTAGTTTCCTCATCGACTTGCATAATTACGCAGCACGGTCATCTTTTTGAAGAAAAATCATTCATACGTCTAGTATACTGTGTGCATTTTAACCAGACCCAATGTGTCCCTCAGTAGGCTGCATGTTTTAAATACTGGAAAATGAGGCACCCACATGCGATTTCAACCTAGATGGACCAAATTAGGTGTCAGGTCCAGAAGCACAAAAAAGCCTCTTGGAGCATACCCTAAACCCAACAGGAAGTCTGCCATTTTGGTTTAAATATGCTATTTTTTGAAGCAGCTGAAATTACTCGGTGGTGTTCAACATGAGACTGTTAGTCAGTGTGGTCGGTGTTTTCAGTAAGTTAACATTAGTTAGTTTCACCCCCATCTCCACCCTCTTGTCCAAACATGAGCACTTCTCTTTCAAAAAAACTAAAACAAAAATAGAAGAAGATGGCAATGGCCAAAATGCCAAACATGAGGCTTCAAAAACAACACTCCACAAACCAATGGTTGATGTCACAGAGGCTTGATAACAAGTGATAAAAAGTTACTTACACTTAACCCTTACTGTTATTTTCTACACCTTTACAGTATGGTCGGTAGAAGTGTCTATACCCAATTTTGAACCTCAGATCTAATTAAAAAAGTATAAATGGGATACCCCAGTGGGTCACCTGGTAGCGCTCTTACCACATGGCCCAGGCCTCATCACAGTGACCCTGTCACCCTGGCACCCTGGCACTGACAACCATCAAAAAGCATTTCAGCATATGGATCAAATTTGATTTGAATCAAACTCAGTATTTTGACTCTAGCCGTCTCTAATCTCTAATCAAATTTCTATCTAAAACCATGTCATTTATAGTGTGTTTATTATTGTCAAATTGGGTAAAATTTGACACGAACAGTTCCAAGGTGTTCCAAGGTTTTTTTCGCTCACATTACTACTCCACATTGACCTCTTAGGAAATGTGTTAACACTTTCTGTGAGGTGGATAAATGGTCTTGGAATACATTCACCATCCACTATGGTGACACACCACTCAAGGACGACACTAACACACGCATGAAAAGAGAAAAAAAAAAATCAAGGAGAACCCACACAGGAGACCCACTCATATATATTTTTTTTTCTCCTTAAACAAACCCTTTGTAGAATTTCCACATCCATCTCAACTGAAGACAGCCTCAAACAGCCTTGGGAAGAAGTAATGGAATTCCTGTGTTTCATGCTGTACATGTGTCAGAGTGGCTTTTGCTGACCCCTTTTAATGTCTGCATTTAATTTTCACTTCTTTTATGTGTCTGTCGTAATGGCCTTCATGAACCAAAATGGATAAAAAATATGAAAAAAAAACCATACAGAAATAAGAAAGAGGTTCTTTTTTGGCTGAAAAATGTCAAAAGAAAATGAATGAGCAGTTTCCAACAAGACTTCACCCTTTTCTGAGAATAGTAGACACTTTTAAAGTTCTGTCGTACACATCAGGGATGCACTCAAAAAAACAACATGGGTGTCTGTTACACTAACCTTTTTGTGCCCAGATTTTTTTCAGAGTTGTAAGGCATATCATTTTATCAGTTGAGTCCCTCTGAATCATGTTATGTATTTATTTTTTTTCCATTTTGTACTTTGTACAGTAGTCACACAGCTTGTCACTAGGTCAACTGTCACCTAATAATAATAGAGAATTTCTTTAATCTCAATTTTTTATATTCAAAACCTCAACAAACTATTTTTTCTTAGAACATTTAAAAACATACATAACATATTTCTTCCCATACATTCCATTTCATGCATGTTCTACTCAGTGTGGTACTTCTTGAAGCACTCCACATGTAGTTGCACATCACACTTTCCACACGCAAATGATGTGTGTCCGCCAAAGTTCTTGCATTGCTTGTACCTGCTACTAGTGTTGCAGGGCCAGTGGTTGAAACTATCAAACCTGGTGGCATCAGTTATTGCCACACCATCTGATCTTCTGCTCTGCCTACTTGGCTTTGTTTCATGGTGCAGGAGGAGGGCCTGGGCTACCAGCCTCTGGAAGGTGAGAAGATCCTTCTGCCCACTTTTCCAGGACCTAAATGATAAAACAAGCATGATAGATGCATGAATGTGCCATGTTTTTGTTTGCATATGATGCTATTGATGAATCATCAATAACATCTCATCCACCAGGGACAGGCTTGTGAAGAGGTTGTCATGGTAAAACTTGAATCCAGGTGGCACTTCAGCTTTCTCCGCCAGGCCAAGAACCACACTTGGACCCTGACCAAGTCCAGTTTCCACCAGATGTGTGTGGCTTCCTACATATAGCTCCATCTGATGGACAGACCCAGAGGAAGATGCTAAGCTTCATATTTTATACCCAAAACAAATAGGCTTCCCTCTAATAAACTGTTTGCACCCATGCCTTCCAAAATACTCAATCGCCATCTCATCTACTGCCACATGTTCTGCTATCGGGATTGCATTGTTGATGTCATTCAGATGCTTAAAAAGAACGGGTGAGTTGTGTCAGTTGTCTACTAAATGAACAGAAGACATAATCTCATCAAACCTGTTCCTCCGCATGGCATCTTTAACAGCAGTGTTGCTGACGTCATAATTGTCTGACCAGAGAAGATAGCGCCTTGGGACTGTGTTGTATCCACTGATCAACAGAATACCATAGAATGTCAGAAGTTCATCCTGTTTTCCCTTTTTGTTCGGTGTAGAGATTGGACATTTTCAGTGTGGCATCTCTGAGGGACTTGGGATAGAATGTGAGGAAGATATCCACTGGATCATCTGATGTGAAGCCAGGATCATGTTCTTTGGGGACATAACGAGGGATCTGATATTCTTTGTTGGCTTGTGCTGGTGATTTGGCCGCAATCTTGATTTTTTGGAATTTCCTGTCTTGGTTCTTAGTTTTGTGGAGTATGGGCCCAACGATCTGACTGGTCATCTTTTCACTGTGGGTGTGGGCATTGGTTATGGTAAGTACTTGTGTGTCAAGAAAAGTGCACCTCCAACTGCACATTAACATTTTTTACCTTGGTGAAACACAAGCTAATGTTAGCTTGCAAGAAAATGATGTATGGTAACATAAAAATCCTATACACACAGGCCTTGAATATTTAGCTAAGAAGAGTATTCTAAGAGGACTAAAATGAGCCATTGTACATCATTCTCCAATTTTAAATAAGTAAATTAGGAGCAATCCTGCAGACAGTGTTTTCCTTTAGTTAGCAACACACTATGTGCCCACTGGCAACGTTTGTTGCCACTTACAGAAATAAGCCCATGAACAAAAAAATATTTATCCTAGGTGCAATTTTTGGGGGGAGGGTGACTTGAATGATTAACTTTAACACTTAAACGCATCGGCGCCGACACATTTGCACATGCAGACTTTGGATTACCATAATTCCCGAATGGTTTGTGCAATCAAAGAAAAGCCAATGGTTTCTGAAAGCTGAGATGTTGCACTTTACAGCCAACATGGTGCCATTACGGTAATTTCACTGTAGCTTCTCCAGGAAGCCCACGAAGAAGCCCTTTTATTTGTTGGGAATGAGGCGGCAGAGATAGACAAGGAAAGGGAGTAGAGAACAGTGGATTTTGATTGTATTTTTGGAAAGAAATATCAGCAAGATGACCATCCCGGACAATAAGACTTCCATGGAGGTTTAGAGAAGAATTTGAGACCGATGGAGCAACGGAAGGAGGAACATCTGGTGAAGAAAGGTAACGGTCGTCAATTAGAATTTCCCTGTTGAATTTCTTGGTGGTTGAAGCTCTCTCTGCTTTTCTCTAGCTCATTTTTACTTTGTACACGTTACTGTATGTATAAAACAACGTTTGTATGGTGTGGTGACTTTTATAGAACAGTGTACAAAGTCTCTTATTGTGTGCTATGTGTGTGTATTTTTACTTTCAATGCATAAATGGTAAATGCACTCATGGCGAACTACGAAATATGATGCATGCCTCGTTTGTTTGGCAACTAATTTTGAATCGTGTAACATTACCAGTCTTGTTTGTAAGTGTATATATAAAACATATTATGTTTATCTTTGTGCAGTGTTGCACACTTTGTTTGTACTATACAGTGTTTGTGACTACTACTACTCCACTGCAGTTTGTGTTGTGATGAAGAACAGCTATATTGTGTATGTGCTATGAAATGACAAAAAATAAGTACTCTTCTTCTTCCTCAAGTGGCCTGTGTCCTGGGAGAGGCTGTGGATATGCTGGAGGTGGGGATGAGGTCCCACCAGAGGTCACACTCACAGAAGATATGAGGAAGCCGGAGATTCCAGTGATGTGGTCAGAGACCTAAGCCACTCACCACAACAACAAAGATGGAAGACGGAGGCAGAGCCTGACGATGGAGTCCCCAGATACCCCAGGTTCAACCCAAAACCCAACCCAACCTCCTCTCACAATAGGAAATCCACAACCAGCTAAAATCTTTTCCCACTTTTTTGATGCTGCAGTTTTCAAACTAATCTGTGAAAACACAAACAAGAATGCAGCAAAAAACCCAAAAGAACTCCATAAGAATTGAAGAAATTCATAGGCATGTTCCTGTACATGTCAGTTTTGGACCTGCCAAAGATGAGTGACTTTTGACGTCACCAAAGTATTTTCCATATGCCATTCCCTGCCACCGTCATGTCCCTAGATCGATTCATGGTCATTTTGTCAAATATTAATCTCTCTGGCCCCTGAGAAAAATGGAAATGACAGCAAAAAGGGCACAGAAGATTATGATCCCTCCACCAGGTCAGACATGTCATGGAGATGATATGCATGAACTGCAAGACGATCTACCACCCAAGACAGCACCTTGCAGTTGATGAAAGGATGGATGGGACCAAGGCCAGGCTCAGCATCAAACAATAATGAAGGCCAAACCAACAAAGTGGGGGCTGAAGTTTTTTGTGCTTGCTGACATGAGTGGCTACACAGTTGACTTCAAGCTCTACACTGGCAAGTCCAGGACGGCATCAGGGAAGGGAACTCCTTTGATGTTGTTACGGTACTTGGCGCGACTACTTGGGGTCTGGGTATATTGTCTACACAGACAACTTCTACACTAGTCCCCTACTGTTCCAACACCTGAGTCAGCAGAGATTTGGAGCTTGTGGAACATACAGGTAATGTGCAATGACTGCCTATTGCTCCTAGTGATGTGTATCAGATTCACATTTTGTTTTATACAAATACTATGAAATAACAATAAAGTCATATTTTTCTTTTCCTATACAGACAGGGAAGAGTTGGTGTCCCCACCACCCAAGAAAATGCCCCCACAAAAAGATCCCCACGAGGCAGTATCCAGTGGATCAGGGACAGGGACCTTCTGTTTGTGAAGTGGATGGACAGCAGAGAGGTCTCCCTGTGCTCCACCATCCACCCGGTGTACAGTGGAGACACAGTGCAGCACTGGCAGAAGAGAGGTGATGGGCCACAACAAAAGATCTCTGTCCCCAGACCCACCGCAATGACAGAGTATAACAAGTACATGGGGGAAGTGGACACCTCAGACCAGATGATTGGCACAAATTCTGTCCACCGGAAAACCAGGAGATGGCCCATCACTGTTTTCCAGCATCTGATTGACATTGCTGCAACAAATTCCTTTGTCATCCACAAGGCCCACTCTGCCAGCTTGCAGCAGAGTCCTATGACCCGGCAGCATTTCCAGGAGGAGCTCACTGCAAACCTCCTTGGGGTTGACCTGAAAAATGGCCCTCAGAGGTCCCCAGGTAATCACCTGCCAATAGCCACAAGCAGCGGACAGCTCAAATCGCAGAGAGCCAGCATGGGGCAAACTGCCTGGATGTGTGACACCTGCAATGTGGGCCTGTGTCTCCAGCCAGAGAGGAAATGCCACTGGCAGTTCCACCAAGGCCTCTGAGGAGCCAGAGAGGAGAAAATTGCCCTCTGTGGTAAAAAAAAAAAAAACGCCTGTATACAGTTTCCATTGTATGGCCTGTTTTTGCACATTTAGAGACAAAGATTCTCAAAATTTTATTGTAAATAGTTTTTATATTTTTAAAATTTCAACTTTAACATACAAAATCTGTTATTCAAGTTCAATGTAATTGTTTTTTACCCAGTAAAACTCTAAAATCAATTTCCATTTTTATGTGTTTTTATATTTTTATAATTGTAAATTATTGCCATATATTGTAATTTCCAAGTCTTCTGGAAAAACAGGCAAAAGCACTTACTCACAAGATATTATCTCACCCTTTTATTGTCAAAATATGCAAAAAAGTCCAGGTGGACATTTTGAGGCTCAGGTGTTAAAGCGTTATAATTCTAAATTTGTTTTGGGGGAAAATCATAAGAAATTTATGAAAATTACCTCTTTCCAGGAAGAGAAGGAGCAGGAAGCAGATGATGTCATGCAATAGGAAGCACTTGGAAACAATTTTTTAAAAATCCTAAAAACCAAAACCTTTGTCTAAGTTGTCTACTAGCATATAAGTGGAAAAAGTTGCATTGGTACCATTGAGATTTTTTATTGTGAGTCGAAAATGACTGATGATGCCAATGATTGTTGGCAGTGGGGCAAAATGGGCTAACCTAAGTCTGACATGTAGCTTCTATTATATAAAATCATGCTTTGTGGTTGAACACAAAGTTGAACCCTAGTTTTAGCATAACATGAAACAACTTTAAATTTACTATACTCATTTGTTAACACAACCTAACTGTAATGGGTTAAGATTGCAAATCACTTCTACGTGCAACTCCAGAGCAGACGGGGGCAGTAATGTGCACATTCCTAATTAGGATTGCCCCTCATTGTTTTATATCAAAGGCCAAGGTCAAAGGTGTGTCCCTGCCCTGGCAAAGAGGAGCTGGCATTTTGAGAGGGAACAGCACGTGTGGGAGAAGGTAAGTTTAATCCTTTATCATCCAGTTCATATTGAACAGAAAACAATACGGGTGCAGAAATGTTATCAACAGTTAGTTATTGTCATCTTTTTTTTTTTTTTATTTTGGATGTTTTTTGTTGTTACTGGGTGTTTAATTAGAGTGCATTAAGCTAGCGTTGACGACTTAGCGGAATTTCTCTGTCAGCGTGGGTAGCATTAGCATTAGCTACTTGAGCTGGACCACATTGCTTGTGGTGCAGTAACAGTATCAGTTGGTCGCACCGCGGCACATTCACACACTTTTCAGTCATGCTAGTCATTCCACAAACACAAGAAAGCACCGAATCCCACGTATTTGTCCATCAAAAACAATACAAACGTCAGTTATACACTTTAACTATTGTTTTTACATCTGTAGCTCCCTTGCTAAGAATGTGTAAAGTCATTACATAACACAGAATTGATTTTGATTTTCCTGTCTCCCTTTTCTCTCTCTCAATTTATCATAGAAATTTGTGACTCTAAAAGTGTCCTGTGTCATCATACATGTCATTAAGATCGCCTCCATTTGCCATCCTCCGGTGAAACGTTGAACCCTCTTCTACGGCTTCATCAAACAAGTAAACGAGTGACTTGCTAACTACAGAAGGAAGCTCAAGCGGCTTGGATGCCCAGAGGTTGAACTGAATTCCTTGACAAATAAACCTGCAGACAAATGCAGCCCTGCTTATGGTGTGAAGAAGCCCAGAAGAGCTGAAGTAAATTACTGCCTCACCTACCTATCTGGTGAATCCACAGAGACATTTGAAAAGATAAGATTGACCCTGCTTTTAGAAGTAAGGAAAAGGAACAATGAGGGCACAGTGGCAGCAATGATGGAGAAGACCTTTGCACACAGAAGGCAAGAAGTTACTTGTGATGCACCCTTGATCGCTGATTTCAAAACCAGATGACTGTCTCTCTTCTGTGTACGCGAGGTAGGTGAATAAATGCTCAGCGCTTATTTACTTTGATTGGAATACAGGGTTTCCCCTACATGTAATTGATTTTGCACCGCCACGGCAAAATAAAAGCTGCTACGCCTGAAAAATGGGTTGTTTGGTTTTTTTTACGTGAAAATAATAATATACTATATGATATATTGTCTAAATGGATATATAGCCTATTATTTACTCACTATTGACCATTATTCGTTTGAAATAACATCTCAAATTTTATAAAAAAACATTCCTCTACGCTTTAGTTTGAAAAACGCGCACCAGAATCTCCTGTCTGCAAGCCACAGCAGCTGCACCTGCTGAACATACTTAACTGACATTAAGCTAGCTGTCCTTAATGACTCGTCACTGGTTGCAATTTCAGATGAAAGTCTCCCATGCACCTCCCACCACCACAGCTTCAAAAATCCTAGGGGAAACCCTGGAATATGATGCTATCTTTTAATATGTCCAGTGTGATTTATATCAACCAAACAAAATGTGGGCGAGCCATTGAAGTAACTCATAAGCTGATTCAATGTTTCGATGAAAGACTTTGTTGAAAAGAATTGTTCAACTAGTTCAACTAGTCCAACTTGCTTTTGTGTACCCTTTTTCATTTAAGCTTACTGCTGAATTCAAGAGGATTACAACCATCAGTTTGCTGCCAAAGTTCTTTTCGGAGCTGGATGGTCACTCTGCAAACCTGATGAGGGTGTTTGGCCAGAAAGGCAAAGTTCAAGGAAGAAAGATTAAGAGCATTATGATGCCCATCACCCAGATATGATAATAGAAAAAAAAAACTGTCACACTTGTACAGCTTGAATATTTTAAACTTCATGCTGGAAATTTAAAGAGGAAATATAAGAGGGACGGAGAGAAATAAGAGAGGGGGTGAAGTACTTTATTGAAGAAGGATCTGATAAAATATGAACCTTGGGCAGGTTAGACCATGTCCACTGAAGTTACAGTGTTGTAGTTACTGTTTCCTGGGACCACATGCTGATATTTGACATTTCTATGATTAAATGTCTTGCTTTGACATAAAACTGTTGCGCCTGTGGATATTGTAAGTTCATATATCATAGAAATTGTCAATAAAGAGTTTCATTCAATGTTGCATTATGTTTGTGAAATCTTCTCTACCTGTTGATTAAAATGTTTTTTCAAAGCCCAGTGTGTGTACCTGAATGAAGACAAATTGAATAAATGATAGCTGTTTTACCAAGTATATGTGATATATTTAGTATATTTATATAGTTAAAAAGTTTAGTTAAAAATACTACTGGTATAACATATCTTCTGTGCCCGCCCTGTTTCTGTGAAGATCGCAGATGATAAAGCAGTGAAGCTGCAATGATGGAGACGATGTTTGGAATCTTTGTCATTCGTAAAGAAGGTGCATAACCAGATGATGAACCTTGAAGATGTAGGTATTGTTCTGGAGGGTGTGCAAGTCCTGGATGAGTTGGGAAATGTACCACTTGCTGTGGTGATGTTGTTTGCTCTTGTATATGCTCTTAAACTCAGCTACCCTCCAGAGCTGAGATACACCTTTGAAGCTTTGCAGAAAGTCATCATGAAGCTTGATGGAAACGGACTGTCAAAAAAAAATCAAGCACTGAAAACTCGACTTGCGCGTTAGTCATGCTTAATAGAGGAAACTACAGGTATGGGGTTACTGTTATGGGACGGCATTTGAAGCCATTTAAATGTTAAATGTGTTTAAAATATGTTTCTTTAAAAAAAGGTAAAAACAAATGTTCCTTTCAAAAGAAAAACTACTTTGTTTGACACTTGAAATTTAAGGATGCACGATGTATTTTCAGTTCGTCCTCAAACATTTTTGTTTGCACTCAGTTGTCAGGACCACATTCTGTATATAACACTGTAACTAGCTTTGATTTGTTTATTTGGTCATCAGATAGCTCTAAATGTAGATGCTTAATGTTGGTTAAATTGTTAAATGCTTTACACTTGAAATCTGTATGTGTATAGGAATGTATGTTGAAGACTGATTTCTCAAAAGCCATTTGAGCTTTTATGGCTCGTCAGAATCCAAGAATCCAGTCTTACAAAGTAAAGAAGAATTTGTTTAACTGACCTGAATACATTTTATATGTTGATGTTGAATATGAGATGTTAACTGGGGGCAGGTTCGAGAGCGGGCTCCAATTTCCTAACTCAGCAGTTACAGTTTTTACTTGTCAGTCTGTCTCTTGTTTTTTAACAGACATGACATAATGCACACATTGTTTGGCATTGAAGTTTTATGCTCTCTGCTTGTTGTATTTTCACAGCAACATGTTTTCAAGCAGTAAAGTCAGTTTTGCCATTTCCGGTAATTCCAACAAAGTTTGCTTTGTGTTTTCTTTTCCAAAATTGACACCAACTGGGAGTATATAGGTTAACATACACGTTTAAATTGCAGAATATATGTCAAAAATGACTTATTTTGTGAATAATTACTACTATGTCCATTTTAATGATAAAAAGTGAACCCCTTAGCCTAAAGGTTTTCAACTTAACTTTGTTTCGTTGGATCAGTACACTTAATTCATGTAACTGTACTATTTTAAAAAGTAGTTGTAACAACCTTATTAAATGAAGTCACTCATAATCATATCATTCAATTTTAAATGGCCCATGAATATTATGTCATTATGTTACATTTACCCTTACAAATCTAGTTGGACTGAACCCTGTTAATTAGGTAACAGTAATGCAATTACATCATGTTGACCCAACATATTTACATTTAGGGCACTCAACAGAATTTTTTCTCGCTAATTGAAAGCATTTTACTTCAGTGGAAATTCTTTCCATAATTTTCAGCCAACGAGTTTTTTTTGAGTGTGGGGGGTTTTATTGTGGGCATGTCTTCAAGCCAGGCCTCATTTTGGATGTTGTACAAAAGAATGAAATATTGCTTAATGTGTCAACAATACAGCGGCTAGAAATGAAAAAGAAAATTTACAGACAAAAATTGTATATTCAAATCAAAATGGCAGACTTCCTGGGTTTAGGGTGTAAATCCAGCAGCTTTTTTGTATGTCTGGGCCTGATACATGTTCAGTGGGAACATGTAAAACTGGAATTTAATTCAATGTAAAAAAAATGTATTTATTAATTCACTGTTTTGTCATAAATCATGTAATGGAGTTAAAATGCACTTTAAATAATTATTTGTTTACTTTATTTATTTCATATTTTTCAGTTGCATTTGTGAATTTGATCTAATTCAGCACTTTTATTTTATTGTTTAATGTGTGAGTCACATTACACACATTCACTTTTTCAGTGCCTTGTAGGCTCCCGTAGTGTCCGCCCCTACTACACAGTACTGCTATGCCTTGCTGGGGGAGCCAGATGTATACAAGGCAGATACAGAAGACAACTGATGTGAGTATTTTATTCCTCCAACGGGAGTGAATAAACTGTGGAAAACGACAGCCCTGTGTCCTCATGATCTATATCCTAACTACAGCTGTTACATTGGTTCCCCGACCACACACTACATTCATTATATCATTCATTCATATACTATCATTCATTCTACATACTTGCAATTTAGCCAAATTCCATGTTTCTATTCTTAAAAAATATCCACTAAATTCTGAAAGTGATGAATATGAAATCTTTAATCTTTTCATTGTTTTGTATCCTGGGAACCAGCTCTGGCAGTTCAGTCTGCCACTGCTCCCATTCAGACTGACAATTCAATTCAATTCAATTCAATTCAATTCA
>JAPQRN010000328.1:1708-18485 GCA_037367275.1 Coranthus polyacanthus | reverse complement strand
ACACACACACACACACACACACACACACACACACACACACACACACACACACACACACACACACACACACACTGCCCTGCACACATGCACAGGATCCCATAAAGGTGGATTACCCTCATTTACAAATGTATGGCTTTGTGACTGAGCCATTAGCAAAACTAGTGGGAGCACAAACCAATGAATTATTCAGCACCTCCTTAAGGGTTAAAACAGGCGGAAAATATGCTTGTTAAGAACTCAAAGAACAGACAGAATACACTTTTAAAGAGGTGAATAGAGACAGAACACAACGGGAAAGAAAAAAAGGGTAGAAATAGAAAAAAATGAATGTTAGAAGCAGAGTTATACTTTTGAAATTTTAATCTGTTTTTATTTTGATTCAATCTTTCATTGTGGTTTTTGATTTCTCTTTAGTTGTAGTTTTACAAGTAGTTTTAGTTTGTTTTTTTTCCCACATAATATGAGGAAAGCCTTGGTTTATTGAAGCTGACAAAGACTGGATGAAACAATGCATGACATCAAACATGATTTATAAATCATGGACTCAAATAAAGCAAAGCCATTTTGATTCTTGAAGAGCATGAACTATTAACACAGAGAGAATTAAACTGATTTTTACCTGTAATTCTGTCCTGTTTCAGTTCATGCATGTTCACTGTAGTTTTTATTGATTAACTTGGTATTGATTAACTGCTAGTTTTAGTTTTAGCCTTCGTTAACTGTAATAACCTTGGCTAGATGTTCCCCTAAGTATGAAATATAAACAGTCCTTCTAAATCAAAGATAAACTAGTAATTGTAAAACACATGGTGGATGAACATTTGCATTTTCAAAGAGAAAGAAAGAAAAGATGCTTGTATTATTCAGGGCTTCCTAAAGGGTGAAAACAAGCGGAAAATGCACTCATTCAGACATTTAGGGAAAAATGGACAATATCTTTTCTCTGATTTTGAAGAACAGAAAGGCTCTTGAGGTCAGGAAAAAAACAAAACAGACATTTTATGGTACGATAAGTAATTCAATGGCACATTTAGAGTTCAGATTTTGCTTATGGGAGTATTTCTATGAATATCTGAGAGTCGAAGACAAAAAAAAAAAAAAACGCCGGATGTGTATGTGTGTTGCCACCAAGCAGACGGATCTGACACCTCGCTTCCATAAAGAGCGCGGATCAGAAATCCTCCCGATGATTACATGAGTCAGTGGCCTTGGACGGCGAGGTAAATCAATCAAAAACAAATCTCTCCTCGGACTCCCTTCCCTCCCCGTCGCCTCGCTCCCGGTCTCGCTTCAACCCCCCCTCCCCTCTCCTCCCGTCCCGTCCCGTCCTATCCTGTCCTGTTCGTCCCTCTCCATCTGTCCGGCGCTCTCCTCCTTCTTCTCCGGTCCGTCTCTCCTATCGAGCTCCCACCCTTCTCTTTTCCGCGAACCTTCAATCTCTCCTTTCTGCATCCATCCAGGCGTGTATAAGTGACTGTGGCAGGCTTTAGTTGGTGTGTCTTTGTGCATCACTGCTTTAGACTAACAAACCCCCAACCAATACCATCCCTCTCACACATACGCACACTCCAAACATACAAATTGAAAAGGCTGAAGAACTTTTTTGAAGAGTCGTGCCAGATGTTCCAAGCTTTACATTCACACAACAGCCCCCAATCGTTTTTTCCCCTTTCTTTTGCTACGTTTTCTGCCTTTCCGTTCCATTTTGTCACTTATCCGTGCTTTTTATACATTTGCTTCCATCTTCTACATACAAATTTCCTGTCCTCTTCTTCCATTTTCATTCCTTTCTTCCTCGTCTTTTGTGCTTTTAAAACATCTCTCCATTTATTCCCCGTACATTTTGATCTTGTCTCTACATCCTCTACCGTTTTACCCCTTTCCTTTCCCTCTTTTCTCCTCCCATCCTTAAAACTGTTGTGCAGCACATTCTCATTCTCATCCTTTTCCTTCCCTTTAGTGTTTCTTCGATTTTCATTTCCTCCCCTCTTCTTGTCGCCTTCCTCCCCATCCATTAGCTGCCTCTGTGGCCTTATATTGTGCGTTTCAACAGTCCATTCACCCTCACTCAGCTCAAAACATTAAAAGGGAACAGTAGCTATTTGCTATTGATAGCAAATTTGTTCTCAGTTTGGATGTGACAGATGTGTTTTTTTTTGGTTTTTTTTAAACCTCCATCCTTCCTCTTCCACTCTTCTCCACGTCTCCCCTCCTTTCTATCATTTATTTCATTATTTGCCTCTTGATTCAAATGACTCCACTGTCTTTAGGCAGTATTAATGCAGCCTTCACATCTTTTTGCTTGAATTAGATGCCATCTTTCTTTATTACCCATCTGCATCCCTATTTCCCCTCCTTTCCTCTCATTTCCTTTTTGCTTCATCTCTCGCTTTTCTTCCCCCTCCAGAGATCCCCAGCCCCCTCCCTTTTCCCTCTCTCTCTGTCTTTCCCTCTCTGAGGCCTATTGATTCTCTACTGGGGCCTTTTTTTCCACCCTCAGCTGTCAAGTGGAGATGAAATCTTCTGATGTCCCTAACCATGATAAACAAATTCTCTCTCTCTCTCTCTCTCTCTCTCTCTCTCTCCTTCTCCCACAAAAAGTCTTTGGAATACAGTGCACATAAATGCAAAACAGATGGGAGACAGAGAGAGATGATCAGGAAAGAAGGGGAGATGATTTGCACCCTTATTCATTTTTTAACATCTCTTGGGGTTCTAAGCTGGGGCTGTGCTTTATTTTGGCACTAGTCTTTATTTATCTCTGGATGTCTTTCTCTATTTTTGCCTACTTTACCTTCCTCTTTGTCCTCTAACAGCCCTCTTTGCATATCTGCTTCTGGCATACATCTTTTTTACTCCCCATCTACACTCCTCTCTACTATTTTAATTATTTCCGGTACTTTATCACAGGGAAGACCTTACATTCTGTAGTGCAACACTAAAAAAGAAAAGCCCTGGTTAGACGCATTATCTGACCTCTTCTCACTTGTTTCTGCAGTCCAGCCATCCCTCAAATCTCCAACATCCATTGGGTAGCCACCAGAGTTTCTTTATCTTTTTTTTCTTGATCCCTTTATCCTTTCATCCTGCCATACCGGCTGGATCCACCGTGCACCCAGTCCCTTCACCGCGAGCCTCCATCCTTTTCGCCTGTCCCACCGACTCCTCCGCCCTCTCTCTATTCATCCAAGTATTGATCTAGCTGTCCATGATATGTCAAAGTGATTGACAGCTACTAATTGGCTTAATCCCACCCCTGGGGGCTTGTAGGTCTTTGGCTGATCTGGATACAGCTGTCCTATTGTCCAACAGCTGACACCATGACCCTTGGGAGTCGGCAAAGGGGATAGAGATAGGGACATGAAGAGGGAAAGACTGCATACATTTATGTCCAAGACATTTTGTTTTCATGCAGTTACGTATTGTGATGGGTACATGCAAAAAGCACAGGTCGCCTTATCTATTACGACACTAAAGTCAGCCAAGAGTCTTCGGTGCTTCACTAGAGTAGAGGAGCATTCTGCACCGGACCAAAGGACTAACCAGCAACACTTGTAACATTTAGACAAGTACACTCTAACCATGTTTCCATTTGCAAAATAGAAACGAAACAACCAAAAAACAAAATGGGAATTCCATCAGCTGGTTTAGAGTGAATACACTAGGCTGTGTAGCTTCTTCAGAAGGTGGCAGTACAGGCTGTAATAAACAGAGTAGAAGTAGGTTGGAAAAAACTGGAAGAAGATACGGTGTTGATTTTTAGATACTCCCACGCATCTCTAAAAGAAGGTACGTCTGTCGGTCGGTCCGTTGGTCCCGATTACGTTTAAAATACATTCTATAGATAATGTTAGGCAGGTAATGAAAGCAATGTCAGATGGAACGTGGACACATCATTAAACATGTTAATCAATAAAGACTTGTGGCCAAGTTCATCGTGTGGTGTGTTTAAAACCATGAGCACTACACCGCTCTTCCACTGAAATGCTTTTTTACTCAGACTTCATGCATGTGGTCGTACGTTCCGTGTTCTATGTGTACTATGACAACTTTCGTACAATTAAATAGCAATATAATGCTTTCCTTAAAGCCAATATATCAGTAAACTGAATCAGAAACCCATGACATCGCATAGAGCCAGATTCTTGCCAATACGCAGACCTAAACAAAACCAGACTCCTCGGCTCTCTGCAAAAGAAAATGGAAATGTCTTTATGGGAAGATCCAGGAAGATGCCCTTCAAGCTTCTGCAAGTAGGAACAGCTGATCAGACGTGTGAGTTAAACTTGTGCTGTATCAGAACTTATTCAGAAGAGGTGTTTCCAACTCCCATCAAGTTCATCAAAACCTTTCCTAAAAAGGCACGTCAAGTGAGTGCAAAAACGTTTTTGCAAAATTGAGGTTGAGTTTAGCCATTTCCGTTTCCACTTTTTTTATTGCTGTGCTTCAGAAAGTGCCTAAAAATATGGTGATTGAAACACTATGAGGTGAATGTGTAGCTGTTGAATAATGCCATTAATTCACTGCAGTGTGTACTACTAACACTGTTATAGTACAGTGATTTTTCCCCCCAACCCATGCTCAGAATTTCGAGTAAGACTTCACAGAGGCAGAGTATGACAGGCTCACTACGCTTGATGAAGACCTCTGCACACTAGCAGCAGGTTTCAACCCAAGTGGTTTGACAGATGAATCACCGGTTTAAAGGTCAACACTTCTTTCGGTGCTCTACAGTATGTGCATCAACAAACATGTCCAGTCGAAGCGTCCTTGAGCGAGACAGTCGAGACAGTCGGCGAGGTTGAGACGCAAAGACACCGAAAGAGAGAGGAAAAGAAAGCAAGAGGCGGGAGGGAGACAGTTGCCCTAGAGACGGAAAAAAGCAGCCCTAAGCAGACCCAGATTAGCTTTGCTCTATTGAGGAGGCAAGGGGCAGAACACAAGGTCTTAGTGGATGCCACTAAGCCTTTTAAGACCACCCTTCAGCTTGGGATGTACACCCCCATCCCATTTATCCAGTAACTGACACACACTGCTTACATTCACATTAGTCCATGGAGACCTTACTGGCCAAACATTGAGGCTCAAAGGCAGGTCATGATCTACTCACCTAGAAGTCATTATTGGTTTTACAGCACTGAGGCCATTTTTATTCATTATGAACAAGTGCAATGACTGGTTTTATTCTAAAACATCCTCCATTAAAGGCCTCAGGACTCAGGATAGCTAATAAAATCATTAATATTTAAGTTACTTCTTCTCTCAAGACAGCATCAGGCATTTGAACATGGAATGGAATATACATTTATAGGGATTAGAGGGAGAGAAAGAAAAGCCATCAGCTAAAACCCTTGTTTCCATGGTTTTACTTACAAACACACGGTCTCATTACGTTTTGCAGTGTGGACAGGTTCTCGATTGATTTAACCTTTGATCCTGTCACTAATAATCCAGCGACAACACAAAATAAATGCTTGAAGGGCTTCATTTCAGCATGTTGTATTGATCTGCATGTAACGTTTGGAATTGCAGCTTTATATGCACGATTTTAAGCCAACGTTCTGACATCCTGCCAAACTGGTGCAGCTGTATCAATTGTATCAGCAAAAAATAGCAAATACTTGTATTAGGAATCAACCCGTTCACCAGAATAAAATGCTGTCAAACTGGGGATACATAATCTCAACGTGATATGACATGTAGTTTCTGAAAAATGTGTCATATCAAGATTTTGATATTTGTATATATCATTAAGGTGTGATTTAGGAATTGGGGATTCATGTTCAGTAAAGAAAAAGTCTGCAAAGACAGGACTAAAAAAAGACTCAATATATTTAGTATTATTTAACCCAGCTCACTGCCGACCCATTGTACGGTTAGTGTTGTATTTGAGCCATGTTTAGGTTATTTTTCAGTAACCCGAACCATAGGGTTCCCAGAAAAGAGTGGAAGTTAAAAAGTCAAACCGAAAAACGATTCGAACCCTAACCCTAACCAAATACAACAACACCAAAGACACAGGCTCAAGTTAACCTTTTAACATCCACTCTCTTTGTGGAACTGTAACCATAAGCTAGGGTTAGGGTTAGGTTTATAACAGAAGAAATGTGAGAAAATGCATGTATTAGACTTCATTTGAAAAGGAACATCTTCTAGTTTCTATCTTTAACATGGCTCAAATGTAACCCTAACCCTAACTTAATCCACCCTGACCTGGTGGATTTTAAGAAGTTTTAAACTCCATCAACCTATTGGGACAGTTGTCTTGATTTCCTACCTCACACGAAGTAAAAAAAAAGAGGAAAAAAGCAACTTTCCCCACCTAATCCTGACCAAAGGGTTTTTATTACCTAAACTTAGAAATCTACGTGAGTTGGGATGTGAATTACAGTCTGGAAAAGACACAAAAGTAGCACATCCAAATTAAATGCAGAAACATATAATGGCAACATTTTATTCTGGGTCATTGGAATGGACAATGTAAGGTTATGGTGAATTGATGGTATCAGTGGCATGATGGTAGGAGGAAGAAATTGATCAGCAATGTTCCGGACCATTACACCAACCATGCATGTGTAATGACCCTAATTACCCATCCTAATCGAGCCCTTCCACCACTCGCAAACAAACTAAACATGCCGCTCGGTGACAAACTGGAGGACACAAGGGTCATTGTTCGAAAACATCCTCCCCTGGAAAATGATCCTGCATTCTCATTTCCCTCCCTGTTTTCTTACACCCCTCTCCCCGTCCCCTGCATTGGATACTTGATAAACCCCGCACACACACCCCTCCCTTCATGCCCACAAGGCTGTCGAAGCCAAAAACTCTCCCTCCTTTCTCCAGGTTGACACAGAGAGCTCCTTGTTGTCCTGAGCTGCAATCACATACCTCAGTAAGCCTGCGCTATCAGCTTCTTCTTTCTTTAGCTCCTTCGGCTAAAGTTCCCATTATGAGTCACATTTCTTACCGAAGCTGCAAAAGCGGTTACTTTTGTCAAAAGTGACTAATATGGTTATCAAAATAGCTGCTGATGAATTCTCCTTGTGTCGACTAATCGGTTAAATTGGATAGTTGATATGTTTGAACTCAGTGCTCTACACCTGCACAGAGGGCTGTGAAGAGTCCTTAAGCATACACTTAACCGGCTCCCATCCAGCGTGGGCTGCCTTGAATAAACACATCAGATCAATACTGTATCTTAATGATAAATACAAAATGGAAATCCTCATAATTGCAAGGAGTTTTATCGTCTCCAAATGTCAAAGCAAGCCGTTTCCGTTGATTTATTTCTTTTCATCTCTAGACTGAAACCTTGTGACATGCAGCTCTTATTGCTTTAAACTGCTCTTACAGATTGGTGTATTGCCTTGTTGAATAAAAGATTAGCATGCTCGGTGAATAAAACATCAGGACTATTTTCTTATATAAAAAGGTCAAAACAGCTGTCTCGACAAGTGGTGATCTATTTACCCTTGCTTTGCCTGGCTCCTGCACATGAACATAACTGCACCCACACACAAACACACATCGTTACAAATACTTTAATCTTTTAACATCCACTCTTTTCATGGAGCCTTAACCCTAGCTTAGGGTAGCGTCAGGACAATATGCATGTATTACACTTCATTTGAAAGGGAATGTCTCTGATTCTGTGTTTAACATGTGGCTGAAACACGACCTAATCTACATTAGTTTAAGCATGGCTCAAATTTAACCCTAATCCTAAAATGGGTCACTGGTGACATGGTGGCTGTTAGGAGGTTTCTTAAAAAACTCCTCATCCGTACTGATGATGGCCAATTTGACAAACGTATATGGTGACTGTCACATTGCCCATCCCCCAACTTCACATGATAACTTAAAAGACCATTTAATAACGTGGATCTGTGCACCGTCAATGATCCAACCTGAGCGGCAGCATGGCTAACAGCGGTTTGGTGGAGAAATAAAACCAAAACAGTTGTTGCTAAGTGAGTCGTTTGAGAAATGGACAAAGTATGATGGTAGGAAATGCAGGAGAGAAGTGGCTCTTCATTCAGCCAAAGACATGGTGCTGTTTAGAGTGGGTTTGAAAATGGTAATGCAGACTGTAGATACGCGATACGACATGCCAAGCCACAAAGATTTTTCCATTTTTCCTCTCATCCCGTGTCGACAGAACATTGAAGACAAATGTCTTGGAATAAATGCTGGGATGTCAGTTTCAAATATCCTTTTAAAGCAGAATTCTGGGGATGCACCAATATATTGGCCGAACATTGGTATCAGTTAATATTGGCCTTGTTGTTAGCAATCAGCGATCCACAAATAAGATGTCATTTCACCAAGACTTTGAAAAAGTTCACTTTTTTCCATATACTTTAGATTCTTTTAAGTTATTGCCGATTACAACTCTTTATTAACTCTTTGATTATGTAATAAATCCAAGTAGTAGTTATGAAGATATGATCTTCTACCCGTCCTGAATCCATACTGTATTCTTCAACAACAGACCACTTCATCTAACATTAAAGGTTCACTATGAAATGTATGAAACATTCAAAGATGCTCACACGAAGCTGGAGTCTGGTGCACTGAGAGCTGGTCATTTGTTCCTGTTAGCTAACTGCATTTCTACGCTAATGGTAGCTAGTGTTGTACACTGTTGCTGCTGTTGAGGAGCAGAACAGAAGCACTGAAGAACTTAGGAGCAAACTTGGGGATTTTTGTGAAAAACCTTTTTTCAGCTCTTTGATGAAGGCTTTTCTTCTGAAGATTTCATCTCCCGTAGAGATAAGAGCAAGAGGCAAATGCACGCTCAAACGTTGTCTCTTTGTGTCTCTTCTAAACACACACATACAGACACACACAGGGCCCACGGGTGACCTTGTGTATCTCACCTTTAGGTGACATGGACACATGCAGACAGACTGCGTGAAATGACTTTTATTTGTTGTTCTAGTGATGTTCATGCTTTGTGCACACACACACACACACGTTACACGCTGACCTTGCTTGCTCAGCCTCAGTTTGTGAAAAGACACACATGCATTGGCATATTGGAGACTCAAACACACACACATACACACACATGGTGACCTTGTTTGTTCAACCTTGCCACTAGAATATAAACAACAGGGCTGGAACTTCCTTTCATAACTTCACAATAAAAATAAATGTGTCTGCGACAAATCTGATGTCACTGCACATAAACAGTGAAAACACATACCATGTATGAAAATGGCTCGAAGCAACTGCTACTCCACTGGCTGTAGAAACAACTGGATTACATGCCTACATTTAAAATGAATTTTCATGACAACGACTTTCAAAATGCAACGGATCCATCGACATATGCTGAACATCTGATATCTAATGCTAGGAAATCTTTGAAGAGCATCAGAGAATTAAAATACAGCTTCCAGTTCCTTTTAGTTGCATTAAATTCAATTCAAAAGTCAAACATGGTCAAACACGGTTTCTGATGATTTGGAAATAATTCACATTCGCACCTACTCGATTGGAAAGTCATCCCTGTCTAGTTAGAACTGACTTAAAAAATCATTTTCACTGCAGAATATGAGATGTTAATCATCTATCACACATGGATTAATAGCAGTGTGAAGAAAACTGAGTGTCTGGACAGCTAAGGGTCCTATACATATATAGATATCTATATGTATTTATGGCCAACTATTACCCAGTCGTAGGGAGGCTATATCTGCCATTTGCTGCCTCTTCTTTCACTGAAAAGGTCAGTGCAGTCACAGCCGCAACTGAAACCTAAAGAGACAATAAAAGAGGGAGATAAGGACAGGGAGTGGGCACCGGTGACTCTTTAGAAAAGAGGCAGATGAAAGATGAGGCAAAGAGAAAAGAGAAACAAGCAGGCATTTGTGATAAAAACTGAGCAAAACACAAATACTAAAAAGAAGCAGAGAGAGAGAGGTTGGTTGGTTTATGTAAGTGCTGCTATATAAGTCTCTGAGTCATGGTCAGGGATTAAGGCATAGCAAGAGAGAAAAAAAAATATTCTGGAGTAAAGCTGTTTGCATGGAAAAAAGTGAAATTAATACCGTCCAATGAAGAAGCAACAGTCACATTCAATCATATTACAGTATTATAAATGTCATGGTCCATGAAGTATGGATAGACAGAGGAAAAAAGATGAAAAAATGTACCAAAAAAAAAAAAGATTATGGGAGGCCGGGTGAGCGATAACAAGACGAGGGAAAAAAGAAACACACAGAGAAATGAACGCAAAGAGACAGAGGAAGGCGAATGGAAAGAGGTTATTATAGTAAAGAGGTCAAGCTTGCAGTAATGCTCTGTCTTGTAGAAAATGAAGGAAAAACTGGCTTTATGTGTGTGTGTCATTGTGTCCAATGTGCACTGTGAGTAAACCATCATCTGCCGCTGCACCATCTAGAGTACACCTTCGTTAGTGTGTTTAGTGCCACAGTAGTCATATAACCCCATGACTTCTCCTGTGGCAGCTTCACTGGAGACGGAGACACTGTTATCTTTCAGTACAGCTTCAGAATCAAAGATCTGGATCAGTGAGGACTCAAGATGGACAGTTTTTCAAAGAAGGGTCCATTGGTAAACTCAATTACTTCTGTCAGTGACGCTTCGTATTAAGGGCCTTGAAATGAGCGTTAGTTAATAGGTAATAAGGCCCTTATAAGATGCTTGTTAACATTATCAAAGCCTTTTGAGTTTCAAAGGAATTGTTTATAACAACATTAATTACACATTTAAGTTGAACTAACTTATCTATTAACCTGTTCATTCTTTTCTAGGCTTTTTGTTGTTTTTTGAGATTAATATATACTTTATTATTCATTTAATAGCAGTTAACTATACACTTATTAACAGTTAACAATGATTTTTGCAGTTACAGTACCTAAAGCGAGACCATGCGTGAACATGCCTTATTAAGGTTAATAAATACTTCATTATGCACTTATTAACAGTTAACTATGCACTTATTAAGAGTTAACTATATTTTGTCCAGTTACAGGATCTAAAGTGAGAACATTACGAGAACATGCCTGATTGAGGTTGATAAACCTTTTATTATGCAGCTATTAACACAGTTAATAAATACTTTATTATTCATTTAATCGCAGTTAATTATGGGCAGCCAGTAAATGTATCATAAAGTATATCTGTCTTAAGTTAAGTTAAACTAATTACATGTGTTTGTAATGCTATTATTTACAATTACACAAAATTCATAAGGCTTTTATGATGTTAATAAGAATCTCATTAGGATGCTTATTGCAAGGAAAAGCCTCAGAGCTTTACCTTTCTATCTGACGCTCAATTAAAAGACAGTTAAGATGATTTTCTTGACAGTAGAGTAAGAAAATCATCTTAAAAGTCAGTACATTTGTCTCGTTCAGGAGACAGCACTTGAATAAATTGTCATCTTGTAAATTTATTAAATATATCAGCTGTTGTCAGGGTTCATTTTTTTGAAACAGTTTCACGTGAGCGTTTATTTCTGCTCATTTACTGCACAGTGTGGGGAAAAATACCCAGGAGAGGGAGCAGCAGAGGCGGAGAAGGAGGGTGAAGAAGCGTACATCGAGGACGACAAGGAGGAGAGAGGAGGGAGTACGGGAAAAAAAAAAGCGAAGGGGAAGAGAGAAGAGGGAGGGAAGAGGACGAAGGGAAAGAATGAAGGGAAGAAGGGATGGGACAAGAGAGGATGAGAACTACTAGATAAGTCCCAGTGTGATCAAAGCGTTACTTTGACATCAAGAGCAGGCATTGCCAGCACACTGCTAGAAACACACACATGCACTTTGAAACATTTGGAATATGTGTGACTAAGAGGCATCTCTCCTCATATTTATTCAAGTGATGGTGATATGTGCTGTAAGATAGACCACGTTTATAAAACTATAAACAGTTTGAACTCCGTAGGGTTTAGATCTGATCCTCGGAGTCGTTTCAAATTGGACCAAATTCTCCAGATTCTCCTTGTCAAACAGCTTTCATTTCCTTTTGACAGGTAAATCATGGGTAAAAATCCCATTACCTAAGTCTGACTCCTACCGTGACAACAATGCAGGCAAAAATAATAATACGTTTCTAGTCCTCTCAGGCAGGCTGTCTGAACCACCTCCATACAGTCGCAGAATGGACAAACAGGACTAAATTGACCAATCAGTCGCCATGACTTTATTTTGGTGACATTCCTTGAAAAAATCAACCTGCAACATAGATTTTGCCAGTAAATTGGTCTAAATGTTAGCGCTATAACCCTTCTGCCTCTGTGTAGAGCAATACATGAAACACTGAAGGACACAAAACACCTCTCACGAAGATACACTGTAGATAACGTCATGAAAAAATCTAAGTTGAGTATTGTAATTAGGCCAGTAATTTACAGAGAAAAAAAAGGTTTTATCTAGCTGCCAGAGCCTCCCTTCTCACAATGGGCACCACACATCGAGCAATTTGTCGTGCATTCTTCCTTCAAGCAACATGTTAAGGATGTTGATTATGTATCTATTTCCGTCCTGTGTGTACTGTCACCTAATCTAATTTGCCACATTCTTGTTAAACTGTGGCAAAGCAGAGGGAAATGTGAGGAGAGACACTTTCTTTTGTCAGATTTAGGTCACAGTCACATGAGTTTGTAGACCAGTGAGCGCCAGGACGCCGTTTTTCCATTAAACTATCCATGTGTGTGTTTATCTGCGTGTCTCCTGACCCATCCGTCTGATGCAGAGTCCTCTGTCTAACCTTTTTTCACAATCAGATAAGCTCCGTGCAGCATTGGCTGTTTTGGCTAAAGCCGCCTTTCCCAAACTTAGGGTCAAAAAAATGGGTCACCAATTGCCAGATCAAAATACAAAACAGTGCTATGATATGTGTATTCATTTTATGAATTTTCCCTCTTCTCTGGCTGAAGTAATGTTGAGCTCTCGCTCTCGACCATGAGCGGGATGTGTATAAATGCTTCATTCAAAATGCAGAGGCCTCAGTGTGTTTTATGTGGAGAGGTGCTCAGTAATGAAAGCTTGAAAATGAACAAATTCGACAGACATCTCAGAAACGAAGCATTCCTAACGGGGCTAGTCAAAAGAATAAATCGCGTGCGAAGAAGAGACTTTCAAATGACAGTGTTTTGACAGCGGTAAAAGAAATCAGTCCCCGCGTTCCAATCCCTGGTACGACTTAATATTCTAGAAAAACATGGAGTATGTCCCAATACATAGTATGTCAAATGCAGTCTGGTCACATTCTGCACTGTCCAAGCCAGCATGCTTTTCTGGCTATTCCTACCCACAATCCTCTGTGTGTGAAGCTATTGCAGGAGGGTGCAATTATGACAAATAGCGTAAATAGTACGTACTTTGCAAGGGCGGCTGCTGCGCATCCTGAAAGAAAAAGTACACGACTTAGACCCAGTCATGTGCTTGTGTATGTCACAGATGTATGCCACACACTATGTAGACATAGTGTTGACTTTGTGTTTCTTTCATCTATTGTCTAAAAAACGCAATATTGTTAGATTCAAATTAGAAACAGAAAAGCCACTATACTATGTACGCCCTCCAGAAACACAGTGGAAACACTGTTAGTTTAGTTGTAACTATTCTACATTTTACATGAGATGAGTAAAAGGAAATGTGATTCCGACTGAAAATATCACTAAATTAGAAGTGGGAACATTTCATATATGTACATAAATGTCTAACCCATACAAACATGTATGAAAATATATACACGTATATATATATATATATATATATACATGCATGCAGTATACACAGTATACGCAGTATACACATTTTTTTTTGTTATAAACGTAGATCTTATCACATATCCAGAAGATGTATGTAGTAGGTAACAAATATGGCAGCACCACTTCCTCTACGTGGGTCATACATGTCACGTATTCCACCTGTGTCTGGTCAGGGTGTTCTGCTCAGGCTTCAACATCAACATGTGTCTTTGTGTCTGTCAGCACATGCGCTGCAAAATAAACTCTTTGCAGGTGAAACACACCTGTTTGGAGGCAATACATCAGCTGCTAACACGGACAGAACACAACACACAATGTGGATGCATACATGTAGAAACACCACACACACACGCACACACACACACACACACACACACACACACACTTTTTGCCTTCAGGCCACAGCCGTCTGTCCACAGAGTTCACCTTTACAAATGTGTTCCATCAGCAAAATTAACTCGCTACAATTAACATAACCATGTTAATTATGGTAATGAGTGACACGGTGTTTGCGAAACACACTCAAACCACTGTGTTTGTGTGTGTGTGGTGCATATACTGGCAAAGTTAAGACAGACAGAAGGATGAAGGTGGCACAGAGAACAAAATAGAAACCAGACCAAAGAGACAAGAGAGGCAGGCAGTGGACATGAACTAATACTGGATTAACCAGCCAAATAATTGAGTAAATCGCAGACTGTGATAACTGATTCACTGTTTTTGTAACTAACTGAATAAAAAGAACAATTAGAAGGAGTCACCGTGGACAAAAAAAAGTGGGTAAAAGAAGAAAGACAGTAGAAAAAGGGGAAGTGAGATGGAACAGCTATGAATGACCGACTCACTGATGGCTCTGAAGAATATGAACACACACACACACACACACACACACACACACACACACACTGTTAATTATTATCCTGAATAATGAGAAGCAAACGACTCAGTAAATCTCTCCTTGACCCGCACACGGCGACTAGCCTCTCTTTCTTTCTTCCATTCTTTTTTGTGACTGTTCCGTATGTCACACAAAACCGGTCGAACCAATCAGCAGCCTTTTCAGCTGTGAATTATTAATTGCCAATAAAGCAAATGCAAATATGAAAAAAGAAAGAAAATTCTTCCCACTGACCCCAATCTGGAGCAGTTTAGGCAGAATCCAAAGAAAAACCTCCTGAAATTAATTTGCAAGCTGAACTTTGTTCTTGACCTTCATTCATCCCCGTTATTCTCTCTCTCTCTCTCTCTCTCCCTCCTTCTCTCCCAGCTGAATACTGTCGACCAAAGCAGAAATGCGGTTAAAATTGGCCATAAAGAAACAACCTTATTTTTCTTTCTCTCATGTGACTAGTGTCATGAGACCGGGAAGCACCTGACTGCACCTAACGACTGTCACAGAAAACAAATTACACCCAATTACACAGATATGCTCCCATGCACTTGAATACGGATAAGAAAACATACATGTGCACAAATACATAGGAATTGAATGCATTTGTGGCTTAGGAAGAATTTGCAGTTGCACACACAAGCGCAAAAAAAGAATGCAATGTGTTCCAATCAATATCCCTCCCTATCCGGAGTAATCAATTCTCATTCTAGCCCGGTCAATATCCCTGTCAACACTGTATTCTAATCATCAGTAGTAAAATCGATGAAATCACTCATTAATTCTGAATTAACATCGATCTGGGCTCTGCCGTTATCACAATTACAACACGGCATCATCACCTGGCAATAAATCCACACAGCCGGACTCGCACACGCGGTCCACTCGCTCACGTTTCAGAGAAAAGGTCGCGCTAGCCGAGATATCCGGCTAATCCTCTGAGGTAACTGACAGGACCTTCAATAGTAAAAAAAAAAACAAACACATTATTACACACAAACAAATCATTTTTAAAAGTGTGTCTTGTGCTGCCACATGTTTTATTGGTGTCCTTGCTGTTTTCCGGTGCTGTTTATTTGCGGTGCCGTTTCCTGTCTCGTACCGTAAATGACTTCGGTGTGGCTTTCCTCATCACGTCACGGGACATATTCATGAAGCACGCTGCCCGAAAAAATAGATGAAAAGCATTTTCCAGCTCACTGACTTTAAGTTCACATTTGATTCATTTCTTCATATTCATTGTCCTTTTGTGCGCAGGGCTGTGTGATACGACCGGAGTCAGATAACGAGATATTCACTAAAAGGATATTTAATTGGGACATTTGACATGGTCGTCCCTCTGCTAATGAGCTGAAATGCTTATTGTATTTGGATGATTTTCCAGAACAGGTTACTCTTTGTGATATTCAGGAAACAAGGAGTCCAATAATATCTGCTGGCATATGAAATAATGTATTGTCTCATTAAGAATAACTACAGTATAGAACAACTGAAGTAAAAGACATAGTTATGTTCAGGAGTGTGATTTAGGTGAAACTGAACGAGAGATTCATTTATTTTGTTTCACTGTTTAAAAAGGTATGAGTGAGGTGCCCTTTACTCAAACGTCCTCTATTTATGTTGATTTCTTTTAGTTAGACTTCTTTGTGGTGAATTTTATTTGCCAGGTTTTTTTTTTTTTTTTTAAGACCGAGCTGTGAAGTTCAAGTCTCGTTTTGGGGTGAATCGTAACGGAATGTGACCAGTGCAACTTTGTTTTATGGTGTCTTATGAAGCCATGAAGGCTGTACACTTTGTGCATGACACTAATAAAAATCAATCAGCCATCTAAAGTAAATTCAATGGATAAATAGTTTATGACAAATAACCACATGAAAACACATATTTCTTATTAGATTTTGAATTATATACTCAGCAAATTACTCATATTTGATTATTTTCTCCTTTTATTTAGAGCACTAATGTTCTATTAAACATGTAACAAAATATAAAACATTAACCCTCAACTAGGGTTAGGGTTAGGCTCATGGCAGAAGAAGTGAGAGGCCAATATGCATGTGTTGGACATCATCTAGTTTGTGTTTAACATGTGACTGAAACACAATCTAAACTACATAAGTCAATGACCTGGTGGATGTTAG
>JAPQRN010000327.1:0-18489 GCA_037367275.1 Coranthus polyacanthus | reverse complement strand
GTAAGAGATGCACCAAGATGAAAATGACAGAAAAATATATAAAAATAATGTAAAAAAGATGTAAAAAATGCAAAAAAAGTACATGAAAGATGTAACTAGACGGACAGATCTAACAAGGCAAAAATGATGTAAAAGACGCAACTAGATGAAAATTATGTAAAAAATATGTAAATCATTATTACTACAAATGATAATGCCAAACTAGCAGTTGGGGATGTGCCCTCACCCCCCCACGCAACTCGGGGCGGGCCGCAGTCGAGGTATTTACCACAGCGGGCACTTAGGCATCATCGGGTCCAACATCATCGAGGACATAGCAAATTTGACGTAATTGTCACTTCCAGTGTCCACAATGCAGCACTAGAGAAGACCCACCAAGTGTACGTCACATCACTGCATATCATGTGTAGAACACACTGTGCAAATTTCAGGTCAATCGGACGCGGTTTGTGCCGTGAGGCTGAGTTCCTGTTCCCAGTCAGCCAAAACTCAAAATGGCCGACTTCCTGTTGGTCTCGCGTTTCGGACCCCTCAACCTTTTTTGTAGATCTAGATGTGATACACGTGTGCCAAATTTTGTTTGTCTAGGTCAAAGTGACCAGGAGCAGTGGTCTGTAGGGGGTGCTAAAGAGCCATTTTTGCAGTTTAACGTACAAACCCTATAAATTATCAAATTTTTCACCACTTCTGATGTCTTTGCCAATTTTCCTGAGTTTTAGCGCATATTTAGACACTTGAAATTGAGTGTAAACATTTAATGTAATCCTACAGATTCAATAGGGCCTTCGCCCATACTATGTATGGCTCGGGCCCTAATAAAATACAGTCATGCAAAACAATTACAAGTAGATGTTGGGAGGTTTGTTTGGTTATCCATCACAGAGTAGTATACAGCTTCATTAAAGGTCCAATGTTGGATATATAGTGATATCTAGTGGTGAAGTTGCAGATTGCAACCAACTAAAACATTGGCACAATTTGTGAACAAGCAAAATTGAAGCATGCTTATCATCATAGTTTTCATATTTAAGAATAAAATATGTCAGGGACAATGTCAGTCCCAGTGAGTTCAGAGTTCAAATAAACCTTTAGTGGAAACAAACACCAGGGTTACATCATCTCAGTGCTCTGTCTCCATCTTGTGCTTGGACAGTGTAAGTACAACATATTTTAGTTCTTGTGTGTTTTCACAAATTTCCCTCTTCTCAATGCTCATGTTGTAGCTCAAGGTAGCTCAAGGGCCCAAGGCAACAGGCATTTAACAAAATGAGACATCCTTTCCACTGTAACAGCTCAGATGGAGAAAAACTTTCATTTTCAAAGTCCTGCTCCTGACGTTTGTATAATCCAGACATGACGTCATGATCACCATAAACACTTCCGTAAAGCTATGACTGGTCATAGCTCCTCTGGGCAGCCTTGGTTCTCGGTAATCGGCCCTCCATGTGCATTTTAGGGAATTGACACATCACTCAAGATGCTGCGCTGAGATTTGAAATGTCTAATTTTTACATTTTCACAAATTGAATAAAGGTTTTACAAACCTGATAGTGCTTTAAAGTCTCAGTCCTCTTTGGGATAATCAAGTCCAGATTTGACCAGTATAGTTTTGGTTCAGAATCTGGGCCTAATGTGGTATAGGAGTGAGAGAAGAAAGAAAAACTGACATCTATGTATTTCAGAGAGTATTAAATCTTTATGGCCTGGGTATCACTGGATAATCTGTAATTCAAAAACCAAAACACCATAAACCATTTTTCATTTGAAAACCAAAAACAGAAGTCACATGATCTGTTTGTTTTTGGTTTTCAACCGAAAAACGAGAAACCAAAAACATGCGTTTTAAATCCATCCATCATTCATTCTTTCCATATTCAATTAAGAATCAAAAACTGAAAAATGAAAAAAAGGTTTGTTGTTTAATTATTTGTTTAATAATTGGATACCAAAAAACAAATAACAGTTTGTTTTTCGTACTTTTGACTTAATGCTCAAATCCAAACTACAAAATGGAAAAATCGGACCACGGGCCGAACTTGATTTTGATATTTAATTAGTCCGACTTGTGTGTAGCTGTTTAGACTTCATATCTATGGTCGATTTATTAAGATAGAGCGTTGTTGAAAGTTTACTCCAACGTTTTGGTAGATTTTCTGCTCGCGGCTCTCATCAGCGGCTACCGGCAGAGGCAGTACACCTCTCCCAGCCAGCGCTCAGGGCACCGCGGAGAGAAGTCTGTAAGAAACACACCGCTGTCTTTGACTTATCTGTGTCTTTGGATACATCTGATGGGCATTCTTTGACCTCAGTCTAAAATATGATTTATTCTCTATAAAATCAGTTCAGCTGACCGCAAAGTTGAGGTTTGTAGCTTCACACTTTTATTTTACTTAAACGTTGTACTCGAGTGCTGTCTTGGCGCTTTCTACTGAACCAAACAACAGCAGTATTATGACAATTATATTTAGTATAGTTGTAATTCTCTGTAGTTGTTTCTCTGAGTAAGAACAGACCAAATGAAGCTGGAAACGGATTGACTGAACGGCGACTGACACGAAAATAAATCTACTCCTCTCCACAACATTAAATGTTAAATTTCAAGACAAACCAAGGGAGCTATTAAGTCTACATATTAGTGGGCAGACAAGTTTGATAAAGCATGATCCAATGTAAGGAGCTCGGTCTGGGTATCCTCAATCACCCAAAAGCAACACACGAGGAAGTCGATAAATAACTTCCGGGGCCACACAATTCGGACAAATTAAATATCAATTCAAGTTCGGCCCGTGGTCCTTTTTCCATTTTGTAGTTTGGATTTCAGCATTAAGTCAAAAGTACAAAAAACAAACCGTTATTTGTTTTTTGGTATCCAATTATTAAACATAGAATGAAATATTTTTTCATTTTTTGAGTTTTGATTCTTAATTGAATATGGGAAGAACGTTTGTACAAAGTTAGTTTGTACAAATTCATTTTTTATTTATCATTTAGAACTGAAGTGAAGTGTAAATCACATCAAAATAAAAGTAAAGATATTCGAATTACCATTCTACAAAATATACATTATGCAAACACTGAATTTATACCAGTAACAATAAATAACAAATACTCTAAGGAATAAAATACTGCCAGCTGCCCCTACTTCGCTTAAACGGATATGAGTCTTGTCCCTCCTCACCTCTGGTAGAATCTCTTCCGGTAAAGAAACTCAGCCGTTTTGTGTGTTAGCCGTTTCTCTGAAGGTCGTGAGCCCAACTGGTAAGCATTTCATACAGTTCGATTATTTAATTGAATGTCCTGATTATCGCATTCGTTTTTTAAATCAACTGTTGCTTCTGGGTTTCTCAAATGAGCCATAAGTGTGCTTTTTTCCTCTGACATTACTAAACTTCTTATAGGAAGCTAAGTTATGCTAACGTTAGCTTTTAATGCTGCCTCAATGAGACATTAGCAGCGTGCTAACTGCGCTAATTACACCATATCTATGTACCGGTCATATTATTTATATTACTTAAATTGCTCCCTGTAATACGGTTGACTTGCTGTGTCCCTGGTAAAAAGTGGAAAAGCTAAAACGGCAAAAGGAACTTCGTTACGTGATGTGACTTGTACGAAGTCATTATGCTAACATAATGTAAGCATTATTAGTATAATTACTATTTACATTCCCAGGAAATGTTTTGCTCGTACGTTGCTTTAAGTTCTTTATTTATATGGGTATAAAGTATGACATTACGGTGAAACACGACGCATGATTCATGAACTGCGAACAGAGAGGGAGGTCACGGTGTTTTCAGTGCTGACCTGACTTGGCAGCAGTGAATGATGACGGTGTGCTCTCAGATGCAATCATCTGATTCTGTCAGTTGCAGGGTTTAAAATCTTCATAAATGTTCTCACACGTGGAATTAGTAAAAACATCATCTGAAAACGAGTAATTATGTAATGTAAAGTAAATTTGTATTACTTGACCTTTGAGCCAGAGCCGGTGACACACATCAGTCTGTGACCTTAAGAGGAATTTAACTAAAGTTATATTAAAATAAGGCTGAAACTGTTATTTTATTTTTTGATTGCTGTCTTTTTTGTCATCCTCCCCAAAAAAAGTTTTGATGCTTGGCGTTAAAGTTATGGCAATGAGAGATGGATGGTACAGGATATTTGGGAGTTTTTAAACAATGTGATAGTTAGAAAACAGAGCAGGGAAATAACAGTCCTGTCCCTCACCAGCAGCCATCCTAAGCCTATATGCATTGTCAGGATTATCCTGCCATTACTAGACTGAGGCGCACTGCACCTCAGCTGAAGAAACAGAAACACTCTAAACATCAGGGTTCCCATGGTCACAAAAAAGTCATGGAATTTAACATTTGTATAATGAAAAATCACTGTCAAATTCTATCTGTCTGTCAAATTTAAATATATCCTTCGATTGCAACAAAATTTTGCAGCCACAGAGCTTTCACTACCACCACTAATCTTTGTCTGCACTCTTTGCTACTGTCAAAGAAGTGAAAGCTATTTGTTCCATGGCAACTAGAGCTGCAACAATTAGTTGTCAGCTATTAAATTAATTGACATCTGTTTTGATGATGATATTTAAAAAAAAAAAAAAAAAAAAAAAAATCTAAATTCCAGCTTCTTAAATGTAAATCATTTCGGGTTTCTTTCCTCCTCTGTGAAAGTAAACTGAATTGTCTTTGGATTGTGGATCAAATGAGACATTTTGAGACTTGGGAAACACTTTTTCACCATTCTCTGAAATTTTTTAGACCAAATGATTATTCAAGAAAATAACTGAAAGATTTATCCATAATGAAAATAGTCGTTGGTTGCAGCAGTAGTACTACACCTCCACCATGTTGAACTGAAAGCTGTTGTCAAAAAGCACCAAAGTTTTGTCTCTTTGCTTCTATAAGCTTGGAGACAAGGACAGTGAAGTGAATTAAAAAAAAAAATAAAAAAAATGAAGGTTTAGACTTCCCTGACTTTTTGGAAGGCATAGGTGGTGTGATGACTTTTTGTTGTTGGTATTTGACTAAAACAATTTTGAACCTATATTATTACAGTTTTTAGAAAATAATTCAAAGAATTGCGAATCAAATCTGCTCATTAAAATGACACACAATTCCAATTTCATGAAAAGCCGATGACCCTCACTTTTAAAAAGCTTATTTCCAGAAAAAAACACTGTCAACCCAGGTTAATGTGGTATCTTTTCTCTCCAGAGTGGAGAGAAATCTCTACAAAGTTTCTTCAGCTGAGATCTGATTAGTCTTATAATGGCAGGGAGAAGCCTGGACCTGATGTTCAAACCATGGTTAAATGTTAGTTGTTTGCTTGAAAAGCATTATCATACGGCAGCAAAGCCACATACGCTGATGTAGATGATCAATAATCAAGCAGTCTGCCAAAATGCCATTACCCTAAAGACTCTTCAAAGACATAAAAACGTACAACATTTATACTGTGAATTAAAAATAGTTATCAATTATTTGATTAGTTGTTCCATCTCTGTTGACGTTTTTTATGATGGTTTGTTGTGTACTTCATTTAGAAACACATGCATTTACACAAGCTGTTGAAATAAAATGCTATGACTTCTGTATTCAGATATTTAGAGAGCATCACAATATTTCATAACACTGAAGTGTGAACTTTAGTGCACAGATGTGTTCATTAGAGCTGCAACAACTCAGTTACAACTCAACTTTAATTACTAATCATTTTCAGTGATTTCTGTGTCATTCATGACATTTCACCTCTGCTTGTGACAGTTGGCATGATTTAAGTACTTTGTAAACTGATGGCTTATGGATATTAGGATTAGCATCCTCATTCTGACATACTGATAATCAAATTCAACTTGAATGTTTTCCCTTCAGGTTATCACCATGTCTCTGCCAAAGCCTGTGATGAGAGGGTTGCTGGGAAAGCGACTGAGGTTTCACCTGCCAATTGCTTTCACCCTGTCTTTTGTAGCTGCAGTCGCCTTCAAGGTAAGAGAAGGACAAAGAAACATGGCTATATAACTGAATAACTGAGTTATGAGATTGCATTTATCTGGTATAAACTTCACCTCAAAGTGCTGGATTATTGATCATTAGCTGGATCATCACAAAGAGGTTTTAGGGTAACAGGCTTCTTAGTTATTATCAAACAGTGTTGAGAAGACGTAATTATATGCCCACAAATACAATTCTACTAACTACAGTTTTAAATATGTGCATCAAGCTAACTCAACACGCACTCTCTGACACAAAACTCACAAAACAGGTTTTGCACAGGTAACATTTATTGCCCGGCTTTTATTATGAAACAGATTTGTGTAATTTTTTTTATTTGTAAATTAATTGGCCAACATGAGGAAACTGTCTGTTTTTAACTGATGCTCCTACATATATGGTTCAGTTCATTAATTAAATTTTTTTCTATTTGCTTAGACATTATGTTTGACATGATCATCTGTTTTTGCAAAACTCTTTGCACTAACCATAAAACATTACACATCCCTTGCAAAGGAAACCATCCATGCAAACTCTTTTTAAAATATAATTTTTTTAATATTTATGCATCAATACAGTACACACAAACCATCATTTGAATAAACACACAAAACACCAATGATAAATCAATGTAAATGTATCAATGTGAAACACTCATGAGTTCTGCTTTTTCAGTGTGCAGGACAGCGCAATTTGCAATAAAGTTTTTTTTCATGCATGTAGTAAACACACAGGTATCCAAATGTATATGTGTATTCTGAACATAATGCACTATTAATACAAACAAGGGAAAAAGGTTGATTTATATTTTCTCAAAATGTTCCAACACTTATCAAACAACAAAAGCACAGAAGAAAATAAAAAACATTTGTGCTACAGGAAAGATAATCATATTAATATGGTATTTGGCACTGATTCATCACATAATCTACCATGGATTTCCGTAGTGGAATATATTTATTCACTTCTAACCTGACAAGACCAAATGCAGGAGGCATCAAAATGACTGTACATACTCATGAAACTGGTGATGATTTTAATAATCTTCAGTCAAAACTGTACATTGTTAAAATGCAATCTAGTCCTAATCTTTCCATCTAGAAGGTTAGAATTGCAGAGGTGTGGGTGTTTATGTGTGCTTTAGAATATGACCACTGTGAAAGAATAAGAAAATTATGTTTTATTTTTCTATTTCACAGCTTTTTTCACACTTTCGATGCTCGCTCTCCTCATTCAGTCTGTTGCTCGCTCAACCACTGCTCTCTCTCCCTCTTTGGTTGAGTGGAGAGGAGGGGCCCATCATCCTGTCGAATGTAACTGAATTTTCCCTCAGTGTGAACATTATGACATATGGTCATTCATTGATCCTATGTCTACAGTACCTGTAGTGTTCTTTTTATGATTTGATTTAAACAGAGACTCAGTTTGTTCATTGAAAGTTTCCACCCAGGTGAACTGCCCTCATGGCTGTCTTAATGTTTATTAATACCTGAATGTGCACAACGTCACATTGTCCTCCACCCACTTTCTGAAAGGGAGCCTTGGGAAATGCATTTGCCTACAAGTGTTAAATGTTTTCAGAGACAGAACTTCAAAAAACACTGTTGGTGTTTAAGTATTCAGAAAAAAAAACTGTACAAAATAAAAAATCTAATGTGGGGCTGTTGCTAAACATCGATGCCTTAAATGATCAGGCTTGGGTCTGAACTGGGCTTTAGACTCAGTTCAGACCCAGTTCAGATTTGTGACAAGACGAGCTGCAACCTGCAAATGCTTGCAATGTTCGGGTCTGCTAAGTTCTTAAACTGTGCCAGTTCAGACCAATGCACCACGATGGTATGTCGTAACTCTTTTGTACACTCGTACTTCAGTTCTAACTGTTGGCTTTTCAGGCTTTTTTGTAGCTGGATACAATTTATAGTGCCTTAAAATATGAATGAGGACAATGATGGTGAGTTTATTGAAATGGTGAAGCGATTTTCCGGAGCAGTTCTGTTAAGCATGAACTATTGAGACCGGATTTTTGCGCTTCATGGTAACGTGAACTACAGCCCCTAAATACTGAGAAAGCATGACATTCTAAAACCAGCCTCTGCAGATTTGACACATTGAATTGGTGCTGAAGCTATCGGTCAGTCCTGTTCACACCACTGCAAACTTTAACTGTGACATTCTAAAATGATTTCATTTCGGCTTTATATTACAGATTGTTTGCACAAACTTGCAGTGGACTTGCATTAAGCAAGTCATGTCTTTTAAAAAAAAAAAAAAAAAAAAAAAAACTGTAGTCGGGCACAATCCTATTTGAAGGGTTACTTTTCATATGGAAGGTATGACATTAATAGAAATGTGAAACTGACCAAAACCATTTGTGTCCACAGTACTCGGTGACAGAGCCCAGGAAACAGGCCTATGCTGACTTCTACAAGCAGTACGATGCCGTCAAAGAGTTCAACGCCATGAAAGAAGCCGGCGTCTTCGAGAGTGTTCGGCCCTCTGGGGAGTAAACTGTGAGTTTAAAGCATCTGTAAGTACACAACGGCATACCACAAACTGAGACATGGTCAACAATACATGTATATACACTTTCATCAAGGAAGTATTTAATGATTTGCACCAGTATAATGACAAATGCAGTGAATAATCACTTTTAATTATCACTTCACCAAATGTTCCAATCTGGCTGATAGAATTGGACATTTTACAAAAACAGAAATTCAAATGTGGCAGGAAAGCAATCTAATTGTTATGTTTTCTTCTTTCAGCTTTTCGTCCTTGTCGTTCATTCCCAGTCTGAAGATGAAGTTTCTTTTAGCCCTGTGATGTTATTTACTGATCAGATGTGAACATTACTATACTGTCATGTTCCTCTAAAATAAAGTATTCTATTAATGTGAGAGCCCTCCTGTCTTATTTTCACCACTGACATCTAGTTTCCTCAGTGTTGACGCTGATTTATTTATTTTTTTATGCTTTGTATTTTATTGCAAAGAAATAGAGAACATGTAAAGAAGTTTCAACACATGACGGCATGACGTACATTAATATACTGCAGAACAAAACGTTTATACCTGCCTCAGACAAGATCAAGACGACAAGAACAAAAGGGTGTGACATAGAATAAAAATATTACCGTGATGCATGAGTTGAATTTCACCATAATCCAGTGTTTATTAGATTTGTAATCAGTGACTATGCAGTGAATTCAGCATGTTTAATATTTTTTTGTTACTAGTCAGTTAAAAGTTACTTCAACTGTGGACGGGGAGAATGTATTTATTTAGCATTGCCTTTCCCAAACTTGGGGTCGGGACCCAAAATGGACCATTGAGCTATTTTTATTGGGTTGATAAAATGAAAACCATGTAAGAAACAGACCCAACACACAACAACGTAAAGAGCTTTTCAGACACTTTTGACAGTCAAAAGTCAAGTCGTGGTTGTGAATGTTAGCTTTTGAAGTGTTTGTTTCTTGTGTCTGTTAGTGATGGTGTGCTGCTGCTGAGCTAACATTACTTGTCAGTGTTAGAAGCGATTGATGTTCCAGCAAAGTACATTTAATGGCAATTGATGGTTTATTTTTATAAATGTGTCCAGAGGAGACATACAATTGATTCTTTGAGTCTTGAGCTGAAAGAGTTAGGGAACCCCTAATATAGTGCATTTTTTATGCAAGTACTTTACAGAGTACACATTCGAAAGCTCAAGAAACCAATAAAAGAAATGAATAGCTTGAAATCGCAGTAAAACTAATCTCAAGGCAAACCTTACAGTATTGGAGGGAAACCTAGCAAGACACTGGGTGATCACATGGAGGAAAAAAAGAGTATTTGAAGTCACTATATTTATTTGAATAAACAGTAGTTTAAATATGTCGTTCAAGCACTGTTTAGCAGTTTCTATCAGTGTAGAAGATGACAATAGTTAAACACTGACCATTTTACTGACTACTTTTCCTTCCTCTAATTTTACATTTTGCTGATTCACAGTGTGATATTTTTATTTAAGTAAAGTTGTTTGAATACTTCTTTTATTACTGCTAAAATGTAATTACTGTTAAAAACTGTTTTTTTCAAGTTAAGTTTATTAAATCAAACAGCAAGAAACACCTTGACTATACAGTAGAATTATGCCACGAGATTGACAGCAAAGAGACAAATAAAATAAATGAAATAAAATAAAAATGAAGGTAGATAAACAATAGCATGTTCTTACAGATTTTTTTATTATTAGAATTGGAAGTTGAAGAAATATTTATTGTCAATTTCAAAAAGTTGCAACTTTTTGTTTTACAGTTTGCATTTGTTAAAATAATCAGTTGTTCCTGAAAAATGAGTTATAATTCTGGTCATATTGAAAACAAAAAACATTTTTCTCCAAAAATACGTTTAGATACATGAACAATAATATAAAACCGTTTACTTCAGATTTCTGCATAGAACACCAGTGCACAAAACAGTGAACCGTTTGCTTTTATGTGCAGGATGGTTGAAGAATGTTTGTCGCCTCCTGGTGCTGGTTCTCAGCAATGCCGTTATTGTTTGGACCGCCTTCCTTCCTACTCTTCATTACTCTTCCTGGTTTTCTGCCAAACGGTTTGTCAAACAAGTCCAAAGTTGTCCAGACACGGGAGGAGGATGAGCCCTCCGGAGAAGATACGGCAGTTGGGTGAAGTCTCTACACGGCGCACACCTTTGTTTAGAAAATGATAAACGGACGTTGTTCTTTTCAGCAGTGAGAGAAGAGGGACCACTGCTGCTGTAAACCAGAACGGGCTAGCTGCTAGCCTGCTAGCGAGCTAGCAGACGGCGGTTGGTTACTTTTAGCATTGAGTGTCTACTTTGAAACGCCGCCGAGGCTGACAAGCTTGGTCAAGTCGGCTTACAAACCACTGAAATAATACCAGCTTTACTGAAGAGGGCAACATGGAGAACAAGGACAAAGTACAGATGAGGAATCACCCTCGCAGGTAACGTTATGCTAAGAATCAAACATGTCGTGATCTCTGACATCCCCATTGATTTGATCTGTCTGCCCCGGTCTAGTGAGCTGCTTCTGAGCTGAAATCGACCAATTCTTGGCCCTAGCAGTTCCGTAGTTTGTCAGTAAATGTCATTAGACAATTATTACCGACTCAAAAACAAAAACAAGTTGGCCAAAATGAAATTAAACAACCTCTGGTAGATTCAACCTTCTTAAAGCTTCATTAAATTGGGCTTCACTTAATTTCATAACTCTTGCATCCATTTAAATTAAAATAAGTTTACACAAAATTATAAGAACCTAGTGACTGCTTAGCCCCAGTTTGTGCCATGTATTGCCTTCAGAATTAGTCAGAGCTTTTACTTCAGCATAAGTACTGTGAAAATACTCCACTGACATGACAAATTACTGAAGACTACCTTGATTCTGGAGACATTTCAGGAACCAATGATCCCACCTCAGTAAAGAAAAAATATTTTTTTATCAGGATTTTGTGTCTCCTAAAACAAGCAACATGACATAATTTCCCATGGATGGTGTTGAGAAACAGTGATACTAACCAAGAAATGGGTTCCAAATCGGTTCTGTTTTGTGCAACAGATGGGATTATTTTCATCCAGTTGTGTAGAAGAGTCTTTGACAACACTTAACTCAGTTCTGAAGGCATTTAAGAATCCTCAATCATCCCGCTGGTTTCTGTAAAGGTCAACTAGTATTTATTTTTATGGTCATCTTGGACATGACACTGTGACTCGAGAGGCACAAACTGGGGCTAGCAACTGCTATGAAGCTGAAGATAAAACCTTAAAATATCTTACTGGAGTGTTTGTGGAATCCAGGAATAAAGCATCAGTTACATAAACACCCCTTGCTGTATACTACCCATCTATTGTTCATTAAATACCTGTCTTGTCTCATTGTATTGTGTAAAACTCCTGGATTTTTCACAATACTAACTATGGTAATCCCATTTAATTCTGTTTGTAAACCTTGGATAATCAGTTGGATCCTGGTTTAAGTAAATCATCTTAGGTCGGCACTGGTGCAGAGTTTGAGTTGTTTGCTTCAGTGTGGACAGAAAGTTTTCAGACCCTTTATAGTTTTCACATTTTGTTGTGTTTCAGACTCATCTTCAAGGATTCAGTATATTTCTCCCCCTCACTCTACATACAATACTCTACATTGACAAAATAAAAAGAGGCTCTTTGAGTGTGTTGTTAATTTAGTAAAAAATCATAGACTAAAATATCCCATTGACATAAGTATTCAGATGTTTTGTTATGACGGTTGAGCTCTGGTGAATCCCACTTCTATCACTGGTCCATGAGATGCTTCTTGATGGAGTCCACCTGTGGACATGATTAGGATAAACACACCTGTCATTATAAGGTCTCACATGTATCACAAAGGACTTAAACCTAACAGAGCATCTCCTCAGAGACCTGGAAATGTCTGTGCACCGACACTCCACATCCAAACTGGTTGAACATGAACAACTCTGCCAAGAAGGATTGGAGTAACTCTGAAGAGACAGGTGTGCTTGTAGGATCCTTCCCAAGAAGAGTCAAGGGGATATTTCAGTCCTTTCTGTTTTAGAAATTAACAAAACACTCCACAAAACTGTTTTTGCTTTGCCATTGTGGAGTATTGTGCGTTGTGATGAGAAAGAACTGAAGTGAATCCATTTAAAGATGAGTGTGAAACATCATAAAATGTGTAAATCTTGACTGGCTCTGAAACCTTTCTGTATGCAGTGTAGACATTTTTGTGTATTCTTTCCTGTTTGTGACAGACAGCTGGATTGTGAGGTGTGTTTCCATGGTAACACAGATGTGAGACATCAGAGACCACAGCTCAGGTTTGGGGCAGAATAAATGGGTCACAGAAGAAGAACTGTGTAGTGTTTGTGAGATCTCATCACGTCAGTTGAGCGATGAAGTAAAACGTCTTTTAAGATGTTGTATGTTAAAAATTTTTCTGGGAAATTTCCGTCTACTTTCTGGTTTTAAAAAATGATCAGGCAGTTTAAAATATTTGCCATTTGAACAGTCACCCAAACCCTTTGTGTGTTACATAACAGCTCCCCTTTGCTTGTTTTCCCTATGTTTCAGTCTTTGTTTCAGAAAAGATGGCATCATATTTTAAAATACTGTGGGAAATAGTATTAGAGATGCTTTTTATTGGTTGGCAAATTAGAACTACCAAGTGTGGTCACAGTCTAACCTCCTATGATCACATAATTCCCTAAGTGACTTCAACATGAGAGTAAGGGTGCACTTAGTGTTTATTGTTTGGATTATGAACTGGTTTGTTTAGTCTGTTGCAGTTTGTATAATGACAGTAGGAACTGGTTAACTTCCTATTCTTGTCCACTTATCAGGAGGATGCCAGTAAAACACACTGCTCTGTCTTTTATCATCTCATCCACTGTTTCCTCATTCTGCTGATGTAATAGAGGAGTTTTGGCTTTTTGACGCTACAGTGGGTTTGGCCTTTAATTTAGTTGCGAAGGATTATGTTCAATCTTACAATGTTATTTGTGTGTTTGTTTAGCCTCCATATGTTCTACTGCTTATTTAGCTATTAATGACTTAATGTTCTGTGTACAAATAGCTTATATTGAATATTACCTTGATTATGACAAAGAAGCACCAAATGTCACTCATCAGCTACAAGTAGGGCTGGGTAATATGATCCAAACATTAAGTCTGAATTTTTAATCAGTGTCATGTACAATACATGAATTTAACAGTATTGTATTAATTATTAGAATTATTATATATGCACACATATATACTGGATACTACATGCTATTTTCAACAGCACTATACAGTGCAGAATATGGTATGTAAACATTAATTACATTACAGTTTTACATAGAAATCTCTGTGAAATCCTTTTAATACAAAATAACTACTATGTTAGCTACTTATTAGCTCGTTTCCATGTTTCAGACTTCAAGAACATGCTATTTTTTGCCGTGTAGTCACTTGTCTCATCTGCAACACGGACATTTTGGCCTAGATTTCCTTAGCTGTATATCCATATTTTTAATGTGTGTAAAGAGTGAACTCTGGCCCAAAGTCCAGCAGAACAGGTGGCGGTCCGCCATTAGCCAAAAGAAGCGTGTAGCTCAGGCAGCTTACTGAGAAATTTGCCCAGTGCAGTTTATATCCGGTCACCATTGGCATACTGCAGATTTTCAGTTCTGTCACATACTTTGTATTTTTGGTCATAATCAGTATGACAGTAGTAATTAGTCAGCCAGAGTCAGCTCCTATCAGCAAAAGAAGTCCTTGAAGAAGACGCAAGGAAAAACGGAATGAATTTTAAAATTTGGTAGAGCAAACATGTCGTGTGTTTAGTACTGTTGAGATGATAGATGATACACACATGCCTTTATTTGAAGATTATATGTGTGTGTTTGGTCAGTTGGTATTGCTCAGTCTTTGACATCTGTGGCTTGTGGCATGAAGTCAGTCTAAACACTAGGCAGCTTAACAAATGTTTTCTGGGTAGGCACAGTACATTTTATTGAACTGAGCCCTCGGTTTGACGTCTGTTGGTACTAACAGATATCCAGATGATAACAGATGATTTTGAAACTGACGGAGTGCAGCAGCAGTTTAATCCTTTGTCTTTGACTGAATTTGATATTTCCTTCTTTTGTTTTTGTGGTCTTCTGTCAAACTAAAAATAACATTTCATAAGCTGCGTGTGGGATGTATTTGGATCTATTTTTGTCTGTATACTGAGACTATTTTTGTCTCATCAAACATCCAAATAGTTTGTTCATATTCCTGCAGAGATCAGATGTGATCAGTAACACCCAAAAGGAAGATGAATCCAATAATACACTTCTAATGCTGTTTAGGACCTACAGACTGAGGAGGAAGTGGGAGAAAAACTATTCTGATCACATTATGCTGTCATTTATGGTCACACTAGGAACATTATTGACTTTCTAACACTTGTTTCCAATGAGATGATATTGATTGTATATAGTTAATTAGTTAGTGGCCGCATTTAAAGTACTTACAGTCTAAAAGCCTATTAATTTTCCCTAAGTCTGGGGGTCCTCTTGTAAGAACATTTTCCGTTTTTCAATTATAAACTATAAGTGATGTGGATATGATCCTCTTGACATAGATTTTACATTCATTTGTCTTAAGTGGTGCCTAAAATGGCATGGGTGCTGCACCTAAGACTTATGAAGGAAAATCCTGCAGTCATGTGGGAAGTTTTTTCCCTCCATGGCTCTGCATGGTCACACGACTGAAAACTGAATAAGAGCCCATGCCTTATGGATGGGTTTATTGTCATCCTCTCGTCAGGTTTTTCCTATGATTCGTCACCAAGTCTGTCTCTTTGTCCAGAGTGGCAGATGGATACCAAAATAAAAGTAAAAGAGTACCTTGACATGTAGGATTCAGTGATTATGAGCTCTACCGTGGAGGAGAAGTAATCACTGCATTAGTTTGTCTGCCCATCTGTCAGCACGATTACACAAAAACTACTGCACAGATTTCATGAAACTTGGACTCCATTTACACCTGGTATTAAAAAAGGACATTCTGTGTCTACATGATAAACAATCTGTCAATTCTTGTCTTTGTGATTTGATTTTTGTAATTGTTCTTCTCATTGAGATCATATATCACATATATATATATATATATATATATATATATATATATATATATATATATGTGTGTGTGTACATATATACACACATATGTGTACTTTTCCGCATTTGGGATGGACCATTACTCAGTGGAAACATGGATTGTGCTCCAACCAATCAGTATCCAGGTCTTTTTTGGAAGAAATGGGCATTGTGTGCTCTGAACCAAAGATGAAAAAGCCTTTGAACTATTATTTGAAATACTACTTAGTCTGTATTAAATTTAAACTAAATATAGACTAAATAGGCTGCGATACCTTCACTTAAAGGATTCAAATATTTTTTTCTGCTCCATACACTTTTTTTTTTTCTTTTGGCCCACAAATGTCTCTGTAGATAGTAATGGTTGCTGACTCCTGGGTTGTGAGGAAGTACTTTAACTTTAATCTGTTCATTAATGTACCTGTGTGTTTGTGTTTGCAGACAGCTGAAGAAGCTGAGTGAAGACAGTCTCACTAAGCAGCCAGAGGAAGTGTTTGATGTCCTGGAGAAGCTGGGTGAAGGGTGAGTCTTTGACTGGTACAGTCACACACATGTTTGGCCCTGCCTGTGTTTCAGAACTTCAGTATGTTTGCATTCTAGTCTTAGTTTAGTGTTAATCACCTTTTCCTTCCCCTTTTCCTTCTTGAACTTTCTTTGTTACTCATCCTCTGTCCTTCTTTCTATCTTTCTGAAATCTGTGTCTCATTTCTGCTCTGTCCTCCTCAATGCTGCTGCTCCTCTGGTGCCCATCAGCATAAACATTGCCTCTTCATTTCCTGTTTCTTAACGTACTTCCTGTTCTGACTGCTGATTGACGCTGTGCATCTGTTCAGCTGTTACTGTCATCTTTTCTCCAACGAGTCATGCTCTGCACTTTCTATAGTTTTTTTCACTGAAGCACAGCCCAATTATCAGCCACACTGGTCCTCACAAGACTAATGAGATGTCAGTTGTATTTGTTGTAAGCTGTTTATCAAACAAGTCATCAAACTTTATTTGTATATATAGCATTTTCATACAGACTAGTGCAGAGACTTCACAAATGGCTTAAAGCTGATAACACAGAACAAGTGTAAAAGTGTGAAATAAAAACAAGATCAACAACTAGATAAATTAAAAGCAACACAAAACGTAAAAATAAGCCATGATCGAGTGAAAAACGACATTCATAATGACATAAATACATTAAAAACAACACAAAACATAAAAAATAAACCATGATATACAGTGAAATTACACAAGGTTAAAATACTAGATAAAATGGATTAAAAAGACAAAACATAAAAATAAAATGAAAATAGAATAAAACTGCAGCCTCAGCATAATTAACAAATAAATAAATAAGATAAAAGAAGTAATGACTATAAGCCATACTTAATCATTAAAGAACAGAAAAGAAGTGATGACTATTAACCGCATGTAATCAGTAAAAAAAAAAAAAAAAAGAATACGACTTAATAGCATAAATAGAATATGTGAATAAAGTGAAAAAAATAAGTATAGAAACTGATCCATCTTTCAACTACACCAAGAAAATGTCCATCTGTGTTGTGCTGAGGGAGTTAAAATGCAGTTTTCTTGGCCAGACCAACAGGAAGGGACACCTAAAGCCACAGATGTTGACAGCCGAGAGCCATTAGTTCCTAATGCTAAGAACGGACTGAATAATACAACACACAGCAGTCAAGTCAGATTTAGAATATTTATTAAGTACAAAATCACAAGTGTGCTTCAACAGGCTTTACAATCACTCTATCCTTTTGATACCCATTTCAGAAAAGTAAAAGCTCTGATGTGGAAATGGAAGAATAAACTTTTGAAGGAAAAGCAAAATAAAATCAGGGCAAAACGCAGGATAGACTCAAAATGTTGTCATCTGATCCTCATTTAATGTGCTTTTTTAATGTGTATTGTTTTCAGTCAGGTTTTTAGTCATCTAATTACTCTCAGTTGTAGTATAGTTAAAGCCAATTCAGTATATGGAATATGTCGGCGTATCTTAATGTACTGCAAAAACACTTTTTTGACCATTATTCACTCCTCTGTAAAATAATCTGTAAAAGACAGCATATTTCTCACTGGGGTCATACAACAAAAACAATGTAAATTCATTGTAGTAAGCATCAAAACTAAATGACATTTCCCAGATCTAGTTGGAGCTTTCTTCTGTTTATATATTATCTGTTTTAGCCTTTACAACTTGTAAAGGCTAACCTTTTTACACAGTGACGCAGCGCCCATCTTTATATAATATCTATATGGTCGACCCCCCCAAGCACTTTATGTCAGTTTCATGGGAACTTGCATTACATTGATGTAAAGTGAAGCACTTGTATAATATAGAATGAATGAAACAAATACATATAAGTACAGTGTCCTGCTCAACAGCAATGATTTAATCACTAATATATTAACAACTAACACCACTGTTATGTGCAGGTCCTATGGCTGTGTGTTTAAAGCCCATTATAAAGAAACTGGGGAGATTGTAGCCATCAAACAGGTTCCTGTGGAGTCAGACCTTCAGGAGATCATCAAGGAAATCTCCATTATGCAGCAGTGCAACAGGTACGTTACTGTGTGTGTGTGTGTGTGTGTGTGTGTGTGTGTGTAGCTTATCTGAATGTAGTTTTAATGAATTACCACAATAACAGCTACAGTAGTGCCACAAAATGTTCACACTGTGGTCAGAATTCTCCTCCACTCTCTCACAGAATAAGAATACTGTGTGAGGAATCTGTCAATTCAATTCAATTTAATTTATATAGCCCAATATCACAAATCAAGATTTGCCTCAAAGGGCTTTACAGTCCGTACAAGGTACAACACCCTCTG
>JAPQRN010000326.1:0-18495 GCA_037367275.1 Coranthus polyacanthus | reverse complement strand
TTTGGAGAATCCCTTCCCCACACACACACACACACACACACCTACACACACACACACACACACACACCTACACACACACACACACACATACACACACACACACACCTACACACACTCACACACACACGGTCATGGTGAGATTGGTAACAGTTGCAGGCAGTGATTTTTTTTTTAGTGATGGTCTCTGGGGAAACGGCTTCTTTCTTTACACATTCAATGCTTTCTGAGTGACTGTGTGTGTGTCTGTTTGTGTGTGTGTGTGAGTGTGTGTGTGTGTGTGTGTGTGAGTGTGTGTGTGAGTGCGTGTGTGTGCGCAGCTGCTGTCCCCTTCAGATCAGATGCGAACCAGCCGACACTCGCAGACTCAGCTGCGCCGCTACATCCTCACGCACATGTACGTTGACGCAGCCTCAGACTAACACATATACACACCCACACACACACACACAGACACACACGATGAGCTGTGACACAATACAAACACACAATCTTAACATGTGTCATTTATGAGTCATTAGCAACACGTTGAGGTATTATTTTAAATGTCACACATTATATAACTGTTCAAATTGTACCTATTTTACTGTTTCTGCCAATGCCATTAGGTCTATTTTTCGTACTATATGAATTTTGTGTGAATTTGACTGTGCTATTGTAGGACACGGAGACAAGGCTACACCTCTGCGGTGAATTCCACTGGATCAAGAAAATATAAGGATGCACAGCTCGTAAACAGACACACAACATCATCGGTGCGATCGCGATCCTGGCCCCAATTGTCTTGTTGGTGTTTTCAAAGCGACATGACTTGACTCAGTCCAACAATCCCACGTGTTACATACTGTATCTATTTCCAGTCTGGTTACTTGTGTTTCATATGTAACATGCAATGAGCAATATTTTAATTTTAATATTTAATTTTCTTTTAAAAAGTTGTCCTAATTGTAAATGACGTGTACTGATACACCATCCTGCCTCCGTTCGTCACATTTGAAACGTTTCTAAATCTGACTCGTTCAGTTATTGATGATGTAAAGACAGGGTCTTGAGTCTTGACTCAGACCAAGGAACCAAACCAGAATAAAATGCTGCCACTGTACATTTCTGCAAACCACGGATATGTATTTTTTTTTATTATTATTATTATCTACAGACACAGGGTTTTCTCAACCACAGTAAGGATTAGGTGCAGCACCTGAACCAAATGAATATAAAAATCAATGTGGAGAGTAGGAGAAAGAGAGGAACTAACTAGAGCTGTAATGACTAATTGATTAGTTGTCAACCACTGAATCAACAACTATCTTGATAAGTGATTGATGGGTTTGAGTAATTTTTTAAAAAAGAATCGAAATTCTCTGATTGCCGATGCTTGAATGTGAATATTTTCTGGTTTCTTTCCTCCTCTGTGACAGTAAACTGAATGTCTTTGGGTTGTGGATCAAACAAGACATTGGAGGACATCATCCATTCCTTTGGGAAACACTGATCGACACTATCAACCATTTTGACATTTCATAGACCAACTAATTGATTAGCTGAGAAAATAACTAGCAGATCAATGTGCAATCAAAATAATTGCTGGTTGCAGCCAAAAAGCTTAATGTTGCAGTTGCACTTCTTTAGGAAGTTTTGTTTTTAAGCTTTTAGGACCAAACCAAAACCCAAACCAAGTCTCCCACAAACTTGGAACCCAACAATGCACCTAAGTTGTCTGAAAACCGAGGGAAACCCCTGAAAAATACATTTCATATCATATTTGTAGATATGTGTATGTCCATGTTATAATGTTTTAACAGCTCACGGCGCTTTTCAACCATCTGTAACAGAAATTATGTTCATATGTATGTTTTACAATTCTCATGGTTTACCATGTGTAGGATAAGTATCATATTTGTACAATAATTATGCGAGATATACAATCAATTATGCCACAATTTGATCACTTTTTGACACTTAGTATTGGGAGTTATAATAGACAATCTCATTTTAATTCCTTTCCCAACACGATCAGGATTGTCTTCAAATGCATCTCGTCTCTCATCACGTCTTCCAAGTAAATCACACTTGTTGTGATGATGAATGTGACTCCTCCTTTACTAATTAATATTTACTAATCAGAAATATGTGCTATTTTATATTAAATACAGCACCTCATTGGCCAAATTTTGAATGTAAAAACATAACTTAAACCACTTTTATTGTCTAAACCTGAAAACTGACATGAGCATGATCAGAGTTTGCAAACTCTGGTCTCTGGACATGTCTCGTGACAAATTATGTTACGATTATACGTATCTGTGTTTTCTAGAAATGTACAGTGACAGCATGTCTTTTTGGTGATCAGGTTGCAAGAAACAGTGTCCTGAGACTGATTTCAACTTGGACCCACATGCTATTGATTTGATCCTGGAACTGCTCCAACATATCTCGTCCTTGTACGTTGTAGTGGTCTTGACTACAGCTTGGTCCTATGTCCTGGTAAAAACCCTAGTATGGATGTTTTTGCACATTGCTACAAAGAGAGCACACATTTTCCTGCTTTGTCGTCAAATTCCACCTAAATACACGAGGGCGGCGCGAATCCATGCGACTGACTTACAGGCGTTGGTGACGGCGAAGCTGTTGGCTGTCTCGATGTTGTCCACATGAGGCACCAGGTTGAACGGTGCTTCTGAGGCGTTGGGGCTGGTGTTGTGCAGGAAGATTGCCAAGCGAAAGGCAGTGTACTCCTGATCGGTGTTTCTGATGAACAGACCGCCTGCGTAGAGGGAGGGAGAAAAACAGAACAGGGTCTAATGAGGAGGGAATTTAAAAAAAGCCCTAATCCACTCTATCGTACCTTTATTTTTAATCTCATTACAGACAGCATCAGTATTGGTGAGACATGAAACCAGCAAAGAGAGACAAAAAACTGAAATAAACTCACTGATTTTCACCCCTTTGAAAAGCCTTGTATAATTGTTGTCCTTTCTTTGAGTTGTATTTCTTTTTGGATGAAACAATAACCAAAACAAGTTGGTTCTTACTCACAATGATTCAGTAATTCGGGATTCAATGCCAAGCTATCACACAGAAATCACACATATTTGTCATATTATGTGGCAAAAGTTGACACAGCTCACGTAAGCAAACAAGAACCTTAAATTCATTCAGATGCTTCCACTGTCCTTGCATCATAATCTATTTATGCAGTTCTCTCAGTTACTAACAACCTATACAATTAGTGAGTCCACAAACACAGTCACGGTAAAGAAGAGGCTAAAAAAATGTGACATTTTTTCCTAGCGTCACAAACCCAAACTCAAATAGACTCCTTTTGTTATCAGATCCATTCAATACCATTTGGAAAGTCTAGAAGAGCTGTCTGATCAATTTAATCCCATTCATCTGTGCTTGGTGCCAATAGGATGTCAGCCAACTTGGCCAAGTCTTTAAGGACCGTAGTGTGCCTGCTCTATGGGTCCAACAAGACAAAACCATATTATCATTTGAGTTACTTTTCCTGAATATATCCATGGCCAACACGGAGCAGCATTAGAATTCATTTCACGTAATGTAAGTCTCTGTTTTAGCTGGCGTCTTCTACAAGGGAAAACTATGGAGCTCTTTTGCTGCTAAATGCTAATGCTAACTGTATCTATCTGCTTTCAGTTCAAATACAGGTAGTCTGCTACTAAAAACAAGATGAATGAGAATTGTGAGACTAAAACAAAAGAGTAAATTTACAGGGTGTAAAACTGAAACAAAAACTGAATTTATATATTACATAGATATGTAAATACAAAGCAGGTCTCCAATAATGTCTCTGCACAAACAAATCTCTCCAAAAGCAAGTCAATGCCCATAGACCCACGTGTTCAAATGCACAAACTTCACAGTAGAAATAAACATGTTTAGGATCTGTCGCTCAAATGTTTTGTGAAGTTTACCAGTAACATAAATAAATGCTCACATTAGCTAACGTAGCATACCTTCGCTACATTAGTGCGAGCATTTATGGGCTGTCAACTAGCCTGCTAAGTAGCGGAGGTGGCGCTAAATTGTGTGCTTATATGTTGCACAAAGTTGACACAGATGTTACCAAAAACAAGCGTTTATGGTAAAGCTGAAATGACTTGGTGATGTTTAAAATAACAGTCTTTGTTAGCAGTGTTTTTAGTAAGTTAGTGTTAGCTTGGCAAGTTTCCCCCCTGGCTCTTCCCCAGCTCCGCCCTATTGTCACTTCTTCTTCCAAAATTAAATTAAAAAAAAAAATGTATCAGGGTGTTGCTGTTGTTTTTATCAGCTGTGGTCAGTGAGGAATCTATATAGAGATGGACACGACTGACTGTACAATATACAGAACATAATGAAAGGTCATTATTGGAATGCTAAATCACTTTACCAGTACAGTGCTACTGACAGTCCAGTCTTAACGCTACACTAAGGCAACTCATGACCCTTTGAAAACCAATGTGCTTCGTAACAGTGCAGTACGTTTTACAGCTGAATTCTGCATGTTTGTTACACACTGCAGTCACGTTCGTATGTGGCTGTGGAAATGTCAGCGGTGTTTTAGGTTAGAAGCTGTTTTGCTTCACATTTCAAAACCCTAACTTCAGGCTATGCATTTCTCAGGATGAGATGAGTGTAAATGTCATTTAAAGCTAAATGCCAGCATGTTCTTTTTATGGCTGACCTCTTTAAAGGGGAGATTTTTTACTTGTTTTTTTTTTGCCTGGTCATGTAAATCCATATCATCTTTCAGTATGACTCTAGTAAAATCAGCTATGGTGCTCTTTTGTCTTTCATAATTAATCATTTTAATTGTGGGAATTTGACGACCCATTGACTCACACTTGCTACCAAATGTTCACAGGAGGTGTTTCTCCTGTTTTACAGATCAAATGGTGAACTGAACAGCTTGGCTACTGGTCAGCAGGAATGCCCTTTACACATTTCAAATTTGAAAATTTGATTAGTAGAGCCAGCTTTGACCTACTTCTAGTCACATTATTATTGCCGTGCCTTATGCATTTGCAATTTGCATTAACATGTGCTTTCCTGATCCATATGGAAGGATATTCTGATACAGTTCAAACCTTAACACAAGTAGCTCTGAGTCGGTCTGACAATGAAGCAGTTTATTCCCCTGTAAACAACCGTGGAAAGAGACACAATCTCAAGGGAGTTCCCGTCCTCACAAACATCCTGGCTTGTCATTAATGTTCGGATCGTCTTTAGAACTGTCAAGAGTCTCAGGATTCTTCAAAGAGAACCTGTAAATCTCAGAAATTAGTAAAGAGAAGCAACCAAAATAAAAGGAATATAAAGTAGGGGTATGTTTTTTCAGGGCTGATACCAATTAATCAAGGAAACCGATATTTAGAATCAGTGAAAATGAAAAACTGTGGCGTTGACATTTAGAATAACTCCAACACAAACTCTATTGAAATGCCTTTAAGCTGACTGTTAAATCAAATAAACAAAATACGACTTAATCATATTCCTACAAAATGGACTGTCAAACCCGTTCTCACTCCCACGTCATCATATTCTGCTGCTTGGTCATGACTCCTTGGCGTCTGTTTTCAATGCCCGAGGTATCACTACAGTGTATATTTTTGATGTGCAGGTACCAGATAGAGGTCAATGTAAGACATCAGATGTCGGATATTGACAACATGGACCATGTGATGTTGTTAAGTAGCAGAAACCTTAGTAGGAGGTGGTTGTGGTGGTTGTGGTGGTAAAGTTTGTGGACACAGGAGACCAGGGTTCATGTCCCGTTTCATGCTGTTTATTTTTGGGTTTTCTCTCTTTGTCTTTCTTTTAGCTCTTCCCGACTCTTTTTTCTAACCCTAACCAAGTTGATTTAATGCCTAAACCAAACCATAACCAGTGTCTAGACATCTTTCAGTCTACCCTGCGCGTCTAAAAATGACACGAACCTCGGACCCTCTACGGGTTCCTTATGAGTCGAAATATGACGCCCTGACCAGTTTTCACTTGTAACTGGAGGGATTAGGAAAAAGTTAATACATAAATACACGTTCTGTTTTCATTTCAGGGTTAATATTCTATTACTTGTGATGTATAAGCAGGGCTGAGCCAAAAGATCATGTGATGATATTTTGAGGTAGAATCACAATCCACAATCTAAATCACAATTTTCCTCACCTCATGTAAAATGTAGGTGAGTCACAACCAAACTACCAAGCATATTTTCACTATGCAGTCCGGTGGCTTTTTGGCATCACTTAGGATATGGCAATGTTTAGACCATAACTACAAGAAACCCGAAACAAATCTGCTCTTTGATGAAGTGAACACTCGTCCACATTTTCCTAATTGTGCGCCATAGATCTGTGTCAGCTCGCAGTGTTTCCTATTAATGGCCCAGCATAATGTGTCTCACCACAGTTTCATAATGAACCAAAAATATTTTTACACTTCTTTGCAGTTACTTCGGCAAAGCCTCCATGTAAAACCAACCTGCTGTAACTCTTCACTGCCGTCGGAAATCATCACCAATCCATTTCACGAATGGCAGCAAAACATGTTACTTATATGAAAGTCTACACAACACGACACCCAACACTGTAAAATGTCAAATGCAACACCAGTGATTAAGGATGGTGTATGACCATTGCGTATTCATGCTGCTGTCCATGACACTGCTACATACTGACTTGCTTCAAACTCCTAAAGAGAAAAACAAAACATAACCCCAACCAACATTAGCAAACATTAGCTGACATTATTTTCCACAGTGGAAAGGCTGGTGGCGTTAGGTAGCACGTTTTCATTTACAAAACTATTTGGACTAGTTCGTTTATTAAACCTCTTAAGATCCACCAGGTCGCCAGCGAGCCATTTAAAGGTTAGAGTTGGGGTTACATTTGATCCATGTTTAAAGTGATGTAGTTTAGGTTGTGTTTCAGCCACGTTAAACACAGAAACTAGAAGGTGTTCCCTTTCAAATGAAGTCTAACACATGCATTTAGGTCTTACACTTTAACCACTTTCCAACCCTAGCCTTCCACGAAAAGAGAGGATGTTAAAAGGTTAGCAATAAATGAATAAAATATAATATAATAACAAATATTAAACTGTGGATGGTGACTAAGCTCCTGGTGTGTTGACGTGGATAAACTTGTGTCATATGCAGTGCACGCAATAGATGAAAATACTAGTTACTGGCTCTAACTCTGAAAGTCCGATCTGATAATCAATCTGTCCCTTATATTAAGTAATAGTAATAAGAAGAAGAACTTTGTATGTAATAAAATACAAGTAACAAAGTGCTTCACAGCAGTCATAAACAATATGTAAAAACCAATTAGAACTGAAACAATTAATCGATTATCAATTACTTGTTGACTATTAAATTCAATCAGAATTCTTTGATTCCACCTCGTTAAATGAAGACTTTCAGGTTTCAAGGTTGTGGACCACACAAGACATTTGAGGATGTCATCTTCAGCTTCAGGAAACCCTTTTTCACCATTTCACCACCTTCTACGCACCAAAAAATGAATCAATCAATTGATAAAATAAGCGACAGATTATTGTCAGTTGCAGCCCTAAAAACAACACAATCTGTAAACAATAAAAAACACACAACAGTTCAAAGAAAATAATAAGAAAATTCAAATAAACATCACACAATATGAGCTCCAGTCCAAAAAATGCGTCTTAAGAAGAGAAATGAAGCAGGAACTGATTGTGCAGGTCTGATCTCCTCTGGCAGGTTCTTTTAAGTCGAGGTCCTGTCTCCTCTGGTTTTCAACCTAAAGCTCAGAACGACCAGCAGCCGAGTACTACCAAACCATCCCAGACTGCATCGTAGCTCAAAGAGGGATAAAAGCTCAGAAATATAGGGAGGGGCCACGAGTCCTAAAATGAACAGGTAACCAGTGGAAGGAGGCTGGGACCGGGCTGACAGGACTGACTTATGAACTGGTGGGATTTTCTTGGCTTGTGTTTGCCATGACTGTATCTATGTACGAGTCTCTGTGACACAAGCATGTGTACACAGCACATTTCCCCACTGCTAATAATACTGTAAGTGTTGATGTTTGGAGTGGAAATGAAGGAGAGCTGATAGGAGGAAAAACCGTCTCTCAGAGCTGATGCTCCAAACTCCGTAAAGTGTTAAATGAAAGCTGGTGGGTGAGAAAAACGCTGCCACGGCGACAGCACAGCTACGACGTCAACAATGTCTGCTATCGTTGGCAGCAAATGATAATGAGAATTATTTCAATCAAAACCTCAGGAAATTGTGTCTGGAAGAGCAAAAAAGGAAAAAATCACACCAAAGCAGCTGAAATCAGCAGCAGAATGTGGAATGATGGCACAGCAGGTCCACAGGGGGATTCAAACCCCCACCACCACCCTGCTCAAGTGTCCTCCTGCTCCAGGGGTGCTGTTCTGTAGCAGACCCTGACCTCTGACCTCCCTGGAGGAAAAGAGGGGTGGGGGTGGGGGGGCTCGGGTTCTAGTATCACACTGATATAAAAGGACAAGGAGAATCATTGGAACAGCTTGTCATTTTCCATTCCCCTGACCGCTCGTGATGTGCCTCGACTCGGCTTCGAGTTAAGAGGTGCAGCTGAGGGTAAAAACCCGCAAAAAAAAAAAAAAAAAAGTCAGCTTGGGTCGAGGCTTATATTTACAGATGTACAGGGTTGGGAAAACTCAACTTGCAAGTGAGAAACGCTGGTGTTTTACCGACAAAAGGAAGAGAAAAAAAAAAAACATGATTGACTGCTTTTACTGATGATTGATTTTTTTTGAGGGGGTTATGATGATCAACAACGACTCACTGGAGGTCACACTTTGCCCTTCTTTTTCATCTCCCCCTGCCTCTAAATCAACCACATCTTGCTGCCAGTGAAATGAAAACCATGAATCCGTCACCTCTGTCTTCCTCCCGTGACAGAAGTTGTTGAATAGAAACGTGCACCAAAAAAAAAAAAAAAAAAGCCAGAGTCAAACAGTGTGCGGCTGTGATGGAGCTACGGGACCGTGGCACAGGGCTTTTTTACCCCTTTATCTTTCTTTCTTTTTTTTTTTTGCTTTTGCAGCGAAGCCAGGACCGGGGGTCTGCGAGAGTGTTAACAGCAGTCAATGAACACGCAGCCTGCATAGGGAATACACACACATACACACACTGTGATCTGCTGCAGTGGCGGAGTGCACTGGGATACACACTGTAGCCTGCAGATACAAAGCGCATTAGGTGTGTGTGTGTGTTAAATAGCATCAAGAGAGGAAAGCGTAATGTCTGCATGGAAAAAGAGGGGGGAAATGTGCAGAAATGTACACTTAGAGTAGTGCCGAGGTGTGGAAATAGCAGGACAGACGCGGCAGGCAGGACGTCCACACATGCATTCACATGATTCAGTATTATCATTAGTATTTTTGGTTGTTTTGTTGTTTTGTTTTTTTTTTGGTTTTTTTTTTTAAATTGTGGTTCACATGAAGGCACTTACCGATCTGAACGCTGCTCGGGAAAGCACCCATAGTCAGTCCCCAAAAGCATGAGAATATCAACAGAAACCAGTCGCCAGAAGAAATCCTCATTTTGTTTCGGTTATAAACTGATGAGAGACATCGAGCAGGTTTAATTAACACCCCCGGGGCAAAAGCAACATCACAAGCTCCAAAAAACACACACACACACACAAACAGATTAAAAAAAAGAAGAGGCTCAGCTGCCCGTTAAATATCCATGTCTGCTTTTTCCTCTCGCTGCCTTTTTTTTTTTCTTGGATATTTCCCCCCGCAGTGCCGCTCGTTTTGTGCCGTCAAACTGCGTCCGTCCGTCCGGCGCTGGAGATTTTGCGCACAACACCACCACCACCAAGAAGAGGAGGAGGAGGTGATGGTGGTGGTGGAGGAGGAGGAGGAGGAGGAGGAGGGGGGTTGGTTGGTTGGTTGGTTGGATGGATGGATGGGGGGGAGAGCATCAGCCAGCGGCGGCCAGTGCGTCTGGATGCGGCTCAAACTCACATCTGTAACACACACATGCGCCCTTTTTTTTTATCTTTTTTTTTTTTTTTTTACCGGACCGACCGGAGCAGGCAGGCGGACAGGCGGACAGGGAGGCAGGCAGGCAGGCAGTGCGGGAGGGGCGTCAGTCCGCTCAGCGCCGAGCGGAGGAGAGGTCCCCGCATCCCCTTTCACACCAAAAACTTCCAGACGCACTCGGAGGAGCGAAGACTGAAGGCTGGCAAGAGGTTTGATGTGTCTCAGTCTGACAAATGATCAGGAGCCAATCACACAGAACAGACAGGGTTCACGCTGAGAAACGATCTAATGCCCCGACATGACACGCAAAGTGCTGCGCCGTTTAAAATCCACATGGAAATAGTCGCCAAATAATATGCCTCTGTGTTGTTGTTTTTTTTCTTCTTGGCCAGACTTCACTTGTTTTCAAATTGTGTTGTTTCGTTTATGCAAAGATTTAAGGAATAACTGAGGGACTGAGACACTCAAAAACACACAAGCATTAGGGTGAGATGGGTAGGGGAGGCTGGGGATGGTTGGAACACAGACACAGGTTACGAGATAGAAATCCAGCAAAAACTTTAGTAGGAGGTGGTTGTGGTGGTTATGGTAGAACACCAACGTTTGTGGACACAGGATTGCAGGGTTCATGTCCCGTTTCATGCTGTTTATTTTTCCATGTTCTCTCCTTGTCTTTCTTATTTGAGGCCTTTGCCCGACCCCCTTTTTTCCCTAACTCTAACCAAACATTTTCAGCTCGAGACTCAAATCAACAATTTCATGTCTCCTCGGGACCCAGAGTTTCAAACATCTGTCATGAATTACCGCAGTGTTGACATTTTTACTTTACTTCCTCTTCCATCGTCAAAATAATGTTGAATTACATACACGTTTTCATCTTTTTATGTCGTTTTCATTTGAAATCTTTGACATCGTTTTCACCTTGTTACATCTTTTTCCGCCACTTTCATCATGTCTTTTATGTCGTTTTCGTCTTGTTATGTCTTTTACGTTGCACACAGAACACTCTTCCTCTATTTTAATTATGAAAATGAATTCAGATATCAGATATGATATTATTATGTATTTTAGGTGTGTTGGACTACCCCATGTTGTAAAATGCCACTCTGATGGTACCCTGTGTGTTGAAATGTGACTCCTTGACCAGGTGTCAGTTATGTGACAAGTGAGGAGTGAGAATGTGCCGTCAGCACCTGTACCTGCCTTAACGCTGAACGACAGCTCCCACATTTGCCTACAACAAATGACATCGATTCAAACAACTGCAAGAATATTACAGATTTCATGAGTTTGTGTCAAATTCGTGATGTTCCTTTGATACAGCTGACCTCGCTACCGGGGCAGGGTCCACCACATGCTGGGCTAAGTTGTAACAGGTCGATAAAAGAAGCAAAAACACAGGCCACGTCATGTGATTTACCTCAAGAAGAGGTTTATTGAGAAAGAAGAACGACAACTAGGGCAGAACAATGTGCAAAAAAATCATATTGCAATTGCAGTATGAATCACAATTTTAGTGAGAATGATAATGACCGTATCTGGAGTCTGTACAAAACAAGCACTGTCCCTTGTGTCTGGAGAACATGATTTTTAGGCTGGAGCGTCTGTGTAACACCACAACACGACATTTATAATGGTATGTTGTAATGCATTTTTTCTTTACCAGAAAACACGGCCATATTACGATTTCAATCATATATTTTGATTAATTGTTCAGCCCTACAACGTATCTGTGTAAAGAACATATAGGTCTAACAACAAAATGTCAATTCAGTTCAGTATATAGTAATATCACAAATCAAGGATTCGCATCAAAGGGCTTTAAAGTCTATACAATATACAACACCTTCTGTCCTTAGACCCTCGGTTCGAGTGAGGAAAACCTGCCCAAAAAACCCATCTGGGAAAAGCGGTAGAAACCTCAGGACGAGCCACAGAGGAGGGATTCCTCTTCCAGGACGGACAGACTGCAAACACAACGCCTATTGCACTGACAACGGTAAACAGTGAAAACGCTCAACGCGACACAACATTCACACAGACAGGACGACAGAGAGAGAACAAGAAACAACGCAGACACCGGAGGAAACACTGGACGGGATGGAGTCGAGAACCACACACCAGGAACGTAAGGCTGCAGATCCAGAGATACCTGAAGAAAGGAGCAGGACGAGAGAGGACACAGAGGAATGTGTGTGTCCGTTGTGTGTAGGCGTTCTGTAAAATGATTAAAGTCAGTAAAGTGTTGTATGTAAGGGGATGGTTGTAACGCTTCACCCCTGTCAGCCATTGTTTAGCTGCTGTATTAACACAGCGGTTTGAAATTAGCAGGGGAAACATGCATCGCATTTTGATTTTGAGTTTTAATCAGTTTGGCGATCAGTTTTAATCTAATATGTAAGTCATGATTTGAATCAGCATGTGTCTATTTACAGCCTTGACATTCACCGTGTGGGATATGGAGAAACACTGAAATAATCATATGACGACAATCTCATTACAAATTGCTGGAGTTGGTGATGTTACATGTCTCACCATGTTACAACTGTCTCTCCTACAGTTAGAGTTCTAGGTGTATTTAATCTGCAACTGTCTCGGGCCCATCCTGTCACCAATGAAGGAGCCAGTCAAGAGAGAACCATACTGTTGACATCACGACCAGGATTCTGACCTCCAAAGAGATGCTGTTGGAAGGAGACCTGATTTTTCCAAAAACCAGAAACGCCATGAGGTGCTGGTCCTCATCCACATCATGATGGTGGAGTAAAGCACCCGGCAGTCAGGTGACGATTCCCTACACCATTAGCAGTGACTTCAGCAGATATGATGAGATGATCAACCACGCCATGCAGCACATCCACACCAAAACCTGCTTGGTCCCCCGTCAGAATAAGTACGACTACATCAGCGTGGAGAACCACAGCGGATGCTTCTCTTTTCTGGGCAAACAGGGAGGCAAACAGATCCTCTCTCTCAACAAGTGGGGCTGCCTGTACCTCGGCATCATCCAACACGAATTCAACCATGCTCTGGGCTTCCATCTCCAACACACCAGGAGTGACCACGATGAAGGACACCATGATCTCCATCCCTGACCCCAATGTCCAGATCGGACAGAGGAACAGCTTGTCCAACTGGGACGTCAAGAGGATCAACCAGTTCTACGGCTGCTGACAACGTCTCTGACCCCATCTGAACCAAAGTGATCCTTCATCAATAAACATTTCTGTCTAATTATCTGTTGTTTATTGATTTACTTGGATCCCCATTAGCCATTAGCAACTATTCTTCCTCGGGTCCATACAAGTAAGAATTACATTGTCACTGTAGTGACTATTGAAGCTAATTGAAAAGCCACAGAGTCACTGCCAACAGTATTCAGATGGTTTCCATCTCCCACTTCACCACTAGATATCACTAAATATTACACACTGAACCTTCAAGTAACTTCATAGAAAAAAAGTCATAAAGTGCTTTACAAGAGACAAAAGAGATAAATAGATGAATTATCAAGAGACAAATGAATTTCAAATGTACATTTTAAGTAAAACAGGTAAAAATTGCTATGATAATAAAAGCAATGAAAATGAAGTGACGATATGAAATACATTTTAAATGTGTTGTCGACATTGGGTAAACAACAATGCAGGAACTGTCATCATCGATTAAAAAAGCAAATGATGTGCACAATTCTTATTTATGAAGGCAAACCACAACTTCCCCCACTGCCTGTTTCCACAAAGATGAATGGGCATCATCATTATTCCATGTTTCCCCCTGAATAATCTGCATGGGACTGTTAACTGCATCATACTGAAACAGAACAAGCATAGTAATAACGGTCATTTATTTTAACACAACACTTAAAAACCCCCATCAGTACATGTACTGTATTCAAATGCATGATGGAGCCCATTTTTCATGCTACTGTTGAGCATTAGCAAGAAATCTTTTTGTTAATAGCACAGTGGACTATGGTTTTAATAACACTACATCACCAAAAAAACAAGTTTTTTTTTTAGTCAGTACCATTAAATCTGAACTAAGATGTAGCTTTGTTTATGTGACACTGTTTGTTCAAAGTATTAATATTTATGGCTCGTGTTCCCTCGAGGAGAATTAAAGCCGGTGTTGTCACACATTAAGGATGTGTGGGTTGCTCTCCTTGGGGTAAAGGTATGGAACTCGGCAGTAGTGATGAGGCAGTCGGCTTAACTTCTGCTGATTTTTAAATTTGTAGTTGCCTCAGGTGGAACTGCTTTAAAATGACTCACAATGTGTGAGACACTGTTGGAAGCAGGACAGGAAGTGGAGTTTTTTGGGGGTTTTTTGTGCTTTTGTCAATGTGAGCAGGACTGGGTGCCTTACTTTTAACCAGTAAGCTCTCTGGTTCAACACTGACGTCCTATACTTTGAGTATTATTGAAAGCCTAACTGGTGCGATCATCTGTGTACACCCAGGTGACCCAGAAAATAGACATTTAACGTATAAATGACCTGTTTAAAACCATCAGAGGTGGCAAGTAACAAAGTCCAAATAGATTGTTACTGTACTTCAGTAGAGTTTTCAGGTATCTGTACTTTACTTGAGTATTTATTTTTCTGATGACTTTGTGCTTTTACTCCTTACCCCTGTACTTTCATTTTCAAAACAGTGTTGTTACTTTGTTTTTAATGCATTTGAGGGGTATTGTTTATCATTTTGCACCACATCGCCTCTTCACAACATCAAGGCCGATTTCAACCGACGTGGATGGAACGATAACACATAGAAATGACTATCAGTGTAACAGTGCATATCATTAGAGACATAAAAAAGATGGAACAAGAAAAGAAAAGGTGTCATCTATTGAATGAGAGTCTGAGCCCAGGAGAAATAATACCCACATGGGTGATGTGAGGTTCAGTTGCTTTACACAGAAACAGCCTGTAGAAATGTAGAAATACTTACTTATATTCTTTGAATGTTTCAGAGCTTGTACTTGTGTACTTTTACTTGAGTAAAGACGTTAACTCAGTACTTCTACTTCCACCGGAGTATTTGAAGTGTCTGTACTTAGAATGTGTGGACTTTTGCCGTTGAGGGTCAAGGACCACAGCTCCAAAGTGAAGCCAAAGCGGAAGTATGTTAAAGTGTAATCCCACTGGCAGCCACTAGATGCTGCTTCAAAAAGCCTTGGCTCCCATGGACTTGCATTGAACTTCTCTCTCTTCTCTCTGAATTAATTTTTTTTCCGAGAGTCATTCTGGTCTCATTCGTTTTATTTGGACCCTGTCATGTGTCTTCTGGTCCATCGTTAGATTATTCCCAGGTTAATAAGGTTTTATGGCTAATAGAAGGCTTTGATGTCTGTTATGATGGGCTTTTACTGACAATGTGATTGACACCTTGCTCACCTGCTCAGACCTTTGGAGCTTCTGTTTGTAGGTAATAAGTTGCACTAACAACACAGTCAAATGATTTTGTTGACCATTTTCCAATGTCAGTAAGCTAGCATTTAGCTTTAGCTCACCCATCAACCCTTGCGCTCCCACGGCTCCGCCCTTTAGTCCAAATGGCAGTTAGAAAACCAATGGGTGGCATCACGGTGACTCCATCCACTTATACATACAGTCTATGGTCAATCCCCAAATGTTCCAACAAGCTTAATAGTACTGAATTACAATGGCCAGTCTGTTAGCTTAATTTAGCATTAATTTAATACTGGACTCAGCTAATGTTAATTAGGCCAACTAGTTCTAATTAATGCATGTATACATTATGCAAAAGTTGACATTACTGTTGTCAGACAAAACTGTATGTGTTAACATTTATCTAGTAGCTGAAATTACTGGTTTTAACGTGACGGTGTTAGGTCAGTGTTTTCAGTAAATTAGCGATAGCGTTAGCTCGGTGATCCCTCACTTTCATCCCTCACTCTTCCCCACCTCCACCTTTTTGTCCAAATATGGTCACTTCTGGGTCCACGTTCCATTTGACATTACTTCCGTTGCCTGTCTAACATTAACAACATTAAATTTTCACGTGAGCCGCATTAGCACAAATATTACATCAATCTGACTTGACATAACAACAAGCCTAACGAATGAATATTGCACAAAAATTGTATATCTTCACATTTTATACCGTGGTTCAAAATATCTCTAAATGGATACAGGCGCCAGTTTATATCAAAGCATTTATCATTGAGATGTATGTGTTCATCTCTGTGCACAGCCTCACCTTCTGAAAATGTGTTTCTGTACGACTGCAACTGGACCTCTCTCCACCTCCTCACTTTAGACATTGTGCTCTGTTTGTCGAGGAGTCCTCATCATTCATCCTGATGTTGTAAGAGGCTGTTAGCATTAAGAATGAAGATCCCAGTCTGTGTGGGTGGGCGCCTTGGACGTAAAAAACATGTGTTTAGGAAGCGCAGCTTTTCTTCCACAGATGAACATGTGTGGGTTGGTTTCGTTGACGAAGCTGCAGATGTTGAAGTGGCACAGTTTGGTGAAAGTCTGTATCCACTTCCATTTACTGCTGCTAAGGCTGGATTTCCCAAAGGACTCAACAAAGATCCACTTGATTTTCACCCTCTAACAAAACGCTGCAGACGGACTGAGAAAGTGATTTGATTCTGGTGAATACACTCATCAGTCTGTCAGTACTGCCACAGAAAGTCATTAATGAAATTCTTCCATATAAAAAGGAATACTTCTCAGATGATCACTACATACTGTAGAGTTACTGTAGAGTATTTAAGTTGTAAATGGAATTATATGACTTAATTGTGAAAAAACACATCAATACTGGTGATAATACACATAGAACGATATACAGGAAATACACAGTATAAACAACATTAAAACCCAAAAATTCTGAAATAAACACAATTTCTACGGACCAAAGTGTCAGGTATTTAGTGTGACCTCCCTTTGCACTTAACATGTCTTGAACTCTTTTGTTCAGACAATATGACGTCTGCTGTTTTACACCAGGTTTCATTCAACACATGTCAAACGTTTCTTATTGTTTAGGCTACTTTTTGACAAAGGAACAGAGGTCACACTAAATACAGATTTTTTCCTGTAGAAGACATTTAGATGTGATTTTTTTGGGCCCATTTCCTGTATTTTCTTGTCGTACCTTTATAAAAACACTGCTCATCACAAACTCTGCAAAAACAAGGGGCTCAACACGTCCCTTCCTGTTTTGAAATCTTGTTGAGCCTTCACACGTTGAGCCGTTTTGGACAACTCTGCCTCATGAAATTTGTATTAAAAAATCAATGTTGACAGCTCTAATGAGGTGAGCAGCCCACCTGTCCTTCAGATGGAATCTGACAAACCTTGATCATTTTACGATGGGTCAAACTGAAGCCATTATATCGCTCTGTTCAGAATAATCAGACTCCCAAGTGTTAGAGATTTTGCCTTGTAAAGTCGGTGCCTCAATCGGTAAACACAGGCTGCAGAATTGCTCTTTTTGTCAGGGAACTCAGGTAGGTTTAAGAGCACTACGGGGCTTCAGTTCCCAGTGGGAAAGGACTGTGTGATGGCAAGAAAAGGCGGCACAAATATTCTAAATACAGTGTACACTGACATTGATTTTTTCCAGCAGGCCTGTCTCAGGTGGTAAAACCAGTACAAGAACTCAAACTAACCCTTTCAGAGCCTCATATGGTTCTGCATAGGTGTGATTGTGGTTCTCTGTTATGTGGATGTCCCTGAAGTACTCCTGTCACACATCCAGCCACTAACCACCACACTCTCAGCCTCTTTCCAACTTTGGAGCAGTTTTTATTATCATGCAGTAGGTGGAGATAGACTCATAACAGGGTTAAAGTTACACTTTAAGCTCTGTTGAGGTGAACCCTGTCTGCAGAAAAAAATATAGTCCTCCATGAACTGTGCTGCCAACTCGCTTACTAGTTGTACTTTTCAGACTCTGCATCATATTTGCATACTTGCTCAGGTAATGCTTAAAGAAGATGAAGAGCAAAGTAAGTGGAGAGTGATATCTTGATTTCCAGCTCATATGGCCAATCAGACCTCTTTCATTTTATTTAGCTATACAGACCAGAAAAAATGAAGTGCTGCTATTTTTTGACAATGCATCAGATTTAGAGAGCACTTATAGTGATCATGGTTACAGTGATCAACCACTTATATGGATCAAAATGTCTGGGACAGAATTATTCCTATACAAATGCTGTTTAAATAATTTGCAAATAGTTGTCAGAGTTCACAAGAAGCAGGACCCAGGTGCAGACAGTGACTAAAATAAAATGGATTTATTACAAAACTCACAAAATGTCCAACAAATGGTGTCCGGAGAATAGGTAAAACTACAAACAAACTAAAGGGGAAACACAAGGAACACAGGAGCACAAGGGAGTCAGGTAAGGTGACAGGAAACACGAACAGGGAGCCAACATCTGTGGGATAAGATGAGCGTAAGATAAGGGAAAGTCGACAAACTGACAGGGAACAAAG
>JAPQRN010000324.1:0-18522 GCA_037367275.1 Coranthus polyacanthus | reverse complement strand
TGGGGGGGTGGGGGGACAAGCAAGTGGCATAAATAACTGAAACATCAGGGGAAAGAGTACAAAAGACAGTTCCGAAAAGGAAGTGAGAAGAGGAAATCACATCCAAAGTCACCTTGTGTCCCGCTAATTTGCAAAACAGTGACACAAGCATTAAGTACAAAGAGGGTGATTAATATCGTGAAAGGCATTAGCTTCTGTTTACATTGTCAAGGTGCTTATCTGTACCTTCCAATCGGGCAACATCACTTTTTTTTACATTTCATTTTGGGTATAGCTGACACCAGAATACTAACAGCTTGTCTCTTCGGGCAACAGTTGTGCTCCCTGAAATTTTGAGGTACAGCCAAATAAAGTGATGGCTGGGGCACAGGCCGTACATTCCCCATGCTCTGGAAGCAAAGCAGACAGCCACAGAAAAGGATTTTTACACTTTCTTTGAGTCAAACATTATCTCCTGTCACATTACCCTGACAGCCGTCATGCTGAAAGCAACTTTCAGAAATTAATTTAATAGGGATTTGATTAAGTTTCACACGGAACTTCCTGTCATTAAAAAAGTGCTTTCAAAAGTCAAGAGACTGCAACAGCCTATATTCAGTACCAGCTTCTATGTGACCCACCTCAGGACCTAAACATCACAAAAACAAAACAGAAATTCTTCTGCAGTGCATTACAAGTAGACGTGTGGCCATGAGTCTGCGAACGGAGAAACTTCTCTAGAATTTGAACAGGTTAATTTCAATGTATTTATCTTCATCCATCCACACTGGACATTGTAACACTGAAAAATACCATATTACCTGTGGAGAAGGATACCGAGTGTAAACAACAGTAACAACAACACAAGCTTTGACCAAACCATGTGGGGTGTTAATGTGGAATTTCTATATAATTAGTGTGTGTGTTTATCTGTGGGACAATGTAAAAATAAGAGAGAAAGTCCATAATAATGGTACTCATAATATCAATAATTAAAGTAATAATTAAAAAAAACATAATTCTATAATGAGGGCAGAATGATTGAATGGTCAGTAATGATAATAATAATAATCTGTTGTCATGAATATGAAAAAAAAATTATAACAACACCATCATCACCACCATCACTACCAATAAAAACAAAAAGGAACAGCTACCATTATGAATCTGATGGACTACACCACGTCCTCCACAGCCCAGCATGAGCCAGTCCCTTGGTCGCTTGGCCAATTCTTATGCTGTTGACTCTTGACTTTTTCTTTTATGTGTTGGCTGTTTGCTTATTATGTGTGTTAGTTCAAGACTAGTGTAATGCATTAAAGGCGTGAAATCAGTTAATGGCAGAAGACCAAGGGCGTAGGGCGAGAACACCCAAGGTGCCACAACACCCACTCACGGTCAGGCAACCCACGGCCAACACAAGTGGGCCGACCTCTTAAGACTCCAACAGGGAATTGAGGCAAGGCCAAGACACCTATTAAATGAATACATGTGTGTAGGAAACACACACACAAAAAGAGTCCATTAGGTTTTGTTAGGGTTGTATGATTGAATTAATAATAATAATAATGATGGTTCTGACGACCACACATTATAGGATACCAGTTATAATTGTCACTATATCATCCTATAAACAAACATCTAATCCTGTAATCTTTTATAACAATGAAAATGATTATTATAAAAAATAAAATCTTTCTCATCGTCCTCACCATAGCTTTCCATGTGGAAACCAAATAAATAAGAAAATGATAACCGCGACAAGAGATGATTGATAATTTCTAATAAAGGTTAATGAAAGAGTGGAAGAGTCTGTGTGTATGCATGTCGGGTTGGGAAACAGGCACAAAGATAAAAAGAAGACACAGTCTTCACATTATTATAAACAATCCTGATAACACATAAAGCAAATATGAAATCTAAATGGGCTAAAGATGGAATGATTAATCACTTTTGCCGATCGATTGGTGCAATTAGGATGTTTTACAAACTGTATCGGCAAAACTTGGCTCCGACAGTTGCTCATACTAAGTGCTGTTTGCATTACTTCATGAGAATATTCTCATGGGAAAGTGTATAGGTGGCTGTGCAGGTTGGTAATCATATCGCTTCAGAACTCAGGTAGCTCAAGAAGCATTGATTTGAAGCACTCCAAACAGTGAAAGCTTCAAGTGTTTGTGCCAGTGACGATGTGAATGTCTCTTTATTCGCATTTGTAAAGAGGAATTAATTAATTATCTAACGACTCCTGATGAAAAATCTCGCATGCTGCTTCAAAACTGCAGCACATATCTCAGAATGACATGAAGAGTGGAGAACTGCAGCAGAGCAAGTTTTCCTCTTTCATTGTGAATTCCTCGCTCTCTCGTCTCAACACTATATCTGCAGCCACTCTGTCATGAAATCAGGCCAAGTTAGGAGCTAACACCGTGACACATGTACTTGATCATGTTCCGCGCAGTATCGATCGGCCCTCATGGCTCCGCTGGGGTATCGCGACACACAGACGACTCCTTTGAGTGAATTGATCATAGAAATGCATAAATAATAAAGTGGCATGTCATTCTGACTTCCTATTGATTTTCCCATTAGCAGCTGATTGATACAAGCTTTAAATGTCAGGAGCCTCATTGATTGCGAGGAGTCCATGCACTCACTCGCAATGTCATGTCACTTGTCCTGTGGGTTTGCAGCCTTCCACCTGGATGCACTAAATTAAAGGTCAACAGGTGCAATGTGTCATCGAGCAGCATTTAGGCTGCATTCCCACAAGTGTTTACGCACACTCACCTCACTTCATTCGTGAACAACACCACTTCGGCGTCCTTTTGTCAAAGGTATGATTAAATAATCTCAGCCAATAAGAGACCACTTCAAAATGTGAGGAGCTGTGGGTAAATGGAGGCTGATGAGGACATGAAAATATTAGATACTTCACGAGAACATAACCAAGAGGACTTATTAATAACCCTCATCACATGTAGCATAATTATCACCAAAGAAAAGCATGTTTTTTGAGACAGAGAGCATGAAATGTGTTAGACAAAATCATAAAATCCAAGTTGGCCGTGTCAAATCTCTTGCTTTGCCTATACAATGGTCGAAAACAAAAAGATGTTCAGTTTAGTATCACATAAATCAAAGACATTTTGGCATATGTCCTTGAACATAAACTTGAAATTTGAATGATCAGAATCTTGTCTCTCTATTCCCTAATTGCTTTATTGACTTATGAGGCCTGTTGGAGTCTGTTCCTTGGTAATAATAATGCTATATTTTTACATGTGGTTTTCCGGGAGTTCAGTGTTCAGCGAGAGGAACACAAAAAGTTAATGGAGCAAACGCCCTGACCATATTGAAACTTAAGTTCACAGATACAAAAAAAACAAAAAAAAAACAAGTAAAGTCTTCTGCTCTGATTTGGAAGCAAAACATCAAGGCTTAAGCTTGTCTCACCAATGTGCGTAGCTACTGTAACTTGTCTTGAGGCTAATATGCCAGCTATTTTGTCAGTAGACAAGGCGAAACCATTTGGGATGTGGAAAATTAAAAGTGTCTTCATCTTTCAAGGAGAAACCTCTTCCAAAAGGCCCACAAGCAACATGGGGTAAACAAAGTACCAACAAGCGTGTAATCTATCTTTATAAATTTACTGTTGACTTTCTTTATGATTCTGAAGAAACTGCAATATTTGCCTAACAGCTAAAACATCCACACAGTCAGATACTAAATTTAAGCCTCTCGAAGGAATGGCAGAGTGGGGGTGATCAACAAATAATGATGAGGGTGTTTTTGTCTTAATTCAGGGCAGAGCTGAGGGGCAAACAGAGGAAAGCCCCATCAAACACGGCTGCTCTTTTAAGCATGATGGTAGCATCTTTCACTTCACTACCTGTTAAGTGTGTTGTCTCACTTTTATGAAGACAATTTTTACTAATGGTGCGCTGAAGACCATAAACATCTGAATAAGCACGGCGGCAGGTATATGCAGGTTAATGAAGCAGGGGTCCCCGCTTCCTCTGGCTTCTTTTGCCAGGATCATTTAATGATTCTCTTGCAACCTATTTATGGCACCACTTGGTGAACAAAACAGAGGTTAATAAAGTAGAGGTCAACCCTTTATCACACCTGCCCACCACTGTTTTCTTCTCTCCTGCACTGTAACTCATATAAGCATTTCTCATTAATGATCTCCCCCATAGGGCCTAGGGCGAGTAAGTATGAATGTACTGTGCAGAGTTTAATGCCTTGATTCCCGTAGGCACGCTTGCCTGATCGTCAAATTATTCCGGGTGCCATGGCAGGTATTTATTTCATGCTAATAGCCTGCATCTTACTGGAGGCTGGAAAACAAGTGTAGCATGTACTCTACACAGAAAAATGCCAAACACTGATGACAGAGCAAGACAATACGTGGGAGCAGCGAGTTTACTATTTTACATATAGGAGGGAGTGTGTGACACAAGCAGAAGTGAGTGTGTGTTAAAGTAAAGGGAAAAGAATGGAGGGATGACAGGTGTGTGTGCGGTTGTGTGAAAGATGTTTAGTGTTTACGGTGTGCAAACACAGTTGTGCCTTGTAGAAACTCGTAATAACTACGACTCTGCAAACATGCAGCAGAATAATCTGATAGAAAACACCAAGCAGACAGTGTTTGTGAAGTTTATAGAGTCAATGGTGTCCACCTGTGGTACAGTGTGTGAAACCAAAGATTTTTGCTTCTTACTACTAGGGATGCTGCTATCTGACTTTTTCAGTTCCGATTCCGATACCAGCTTCCAGGGTTTGGGTGTCAGCCGACAGAATACCGATCCAATACCAGCGTTGAATTACAAAGCCGACTACAAGTCACCAAGTAGACGACGTACCTACATTTCAGGGATTGACAAGAAGTACGTTTTCTGTACAGTTTGTGTATTTTCATGCTATAGCTGTGCTGTATGTGCACTGATCTGTATCTCCTTCAAACAGGTACGGCTCTACAGCGCTGACCCACGACGTAGAGCCACGACAATTATTACTTAATCGTCATATCACATTCATTATTTGCAAATAATTGATTGTTTTGATTGATTATTTGACATAATTATGCTAATCATCTCCATTCACCTGTATAAGAACAGTTGGTTAAACTAACAGGAATAACCCATGTCATCATTATTTCCACGCTGTTTTCAACCGTTTGACTGGTGCTCATTTATAACAGCGTCTCATTCTTCTTCTACTATGAGGTCAATGTAGAACTAGGTTCACAGTGGGTTCATTTGATTTTGTACGTCGGTTGAATATTTCAGCAGCGGGCTTTGTATATTTAAGTCATGTCATGTCTGCCCTGTTATTTTTTTTTTTTAACAAAAGGAAAACAAAAATATAATTCATTTTGTATGAGTTCTATGCCATTAAATGGATCTTCTTCTTCATAAAGGCACGATTAAATTATTATTAGACTTATACTACAGTGGCGGCATGAAGTTAACTGAATAGAGAATAATATCATTAATCTCAAGTAGTTAACAATTAATCGTCAGCTTAAATTTCAATATTGTGACAGCCTTATTGAATCCACTGTCACAGATACCCGATCCAGCTGTTTGGGTCAGTATCCGATATCAGTATCAGATTGGTGCATCCCTATTTTGCTACTAATGACACCAGTTATTTTCTTACTGATAAATGTAAGTGAGAGCCACATGCTAAGCCATAACTTTAAATACAAATGGATTCGACATAGATTTGATATCGGAACTAAACACGTGTGACACTCCGTTTCGTACTGACAACCGAAATTGCAGACAGGGAAATGTATGAACTTGCACATGACATTCCATTTATCCTGCACAGGTTTCACAGAGGGGATGCAACCCATTCATGCTCACAGTGTGTGAGAGGCGATCCTACCCAAGACAGGTCACCAGTCTGTCACAGGAAACAAACACAATCACACCTATGGACTGATTGTCCTGACCTGCACCGTGTTGATGCACTGTGAGAAGTGATAGTACTAATCACACCATACCACCATGGCCAATTAAAACCAAAAAAAAAAAAAAAATAGTGAAAATGTCAACTTGTGATGCTGGCACGTTGTTAATAGAAGATGTTATTTTAAGCCAATGTTTGAAGCTGGAAGTTGGTCTAGAGCTTTACTTGGGCATTTTAACTAGTCTTTCTGAACTGTGATCAATGTGTATCTTCTGCAGATCTTCAAACGTGCATTTCAATCTAATCTTTGACTTTTAGTGCTTCATTTTGGAGGTGGTAGTAGGCATGTTGTTATCTACAAATACACAGACACTGCACACAGTCTTCACATTATTATAAACAATCCTGATAACGCTTAAAGCAAATATGAAATCTAAATGGACTAAAGATGGAATGATTAATCACTTTTGCCGATCGATTGGTGCAATTAGGATGTTTTACAAACTGTATCGGCAAAACTTGGCTCCGACAGTTGCTCATACTTAATATCAGGCTTCTCAAATGGACTTTGAATGTGAATAATAGCTTAAGCACTAGAATTGCCTAGATTTTTTTTTTTTTCCCTAGGTCTTTATATTTTGACCTGGATGTTAAGTTTATCAGTTATCCAGCTTTTAATTAAGTCAAAAATAGTTAATTCCCAAAAAGAAATGATATCGTCTGATTAACTATCTGATTTTTCCTGTTATCAACTACTGTCATTGTATGGGCCTTTAAAAATGCACTATTGGTCGACTTCTAAAACAGACTCAGACCATTTTCACAGAGTTGTTTGTCACAGTGATGGACAATCATTAAAAAGCACAACTCTTGCCATGCACCGGCATTGTGCCCAGATTCAAATCACATGTTTTTTTTTTTTAATTCCTGGAGTAAAAGGTTCATTTGTCAAGTCAGAGTGCACAGGCAGCATGCTTTCTTATTGGATTTTTACTTTGGTTTGTACTATTAATCCTGCTATTTGCCTTATCAACACTGCAGATTAAAAAAAAGCTTGTTGTGGTGATGCAGCTTCCATGCAGCTTGCTATCATAACATATTTAAAATTAATGGATGCTCATATATCTCCTTGCAGAGGCTTCCTCCAGGATGTCTCTCCTAGCTCCTGTGAGCTGCAGACATGTTTAATGATTGATGAACTGATCAATTTCTAGGTTATGTGAAGATGAAGGATGGAGGTGATATAAAAGAAACGATCAAAGCTGTAATAAACAATGCGTGACAGTTAATTAAGCCCAATGAAAGCTACTGTCTTTGCATTTCTTTGATTGTTATGCACATATATTTCTAGTGAATTGTGCTAAAATAAAAAGTTGCATAGTACAGTTTCTAGACATGCAAGAGGGACTTCCATATTTAGCCATTCAATCCTCCAGCCAATAAAAGATTACAGAGCAGTGCATTACACCATTAACCCAAGCAGAGGTTTTCTTTCAAAAATATTTTTCTTTTATAAAGAACAAGTTCATTGAGCACAAGTATTTTCCTGTTGCACAGCTACACACATGCACAGCTGGGAGCTACAACCACAGCCCGATCTGTTGGCCATTGATCAGCTCTGCTGGAAATGTGTGAAGGTTCAGTGCTTTGCTCAAAAGCACCTCAATGGTTGTGATGTGAAACAAACAAAAAGCTGAGGTTGTTACAACAAAAACGACCACATCATCCCCCGCTGGCTTCCCAACTGCAGGCACTAGCAGCTGTGTGATTTGAAAACCTGCTGGGAGCTGCAGTTGTGGTCCACTCAGATGCTACTCTGCTAAAATGTATAAACCGTTTTTGTGGGTTTTTTTTTTTCTTTTGCACTCATAGTTGAAATGCTTAGAAACATATCGATGGAGCACTGTAAAATTTTATCTCATGCTGCTACTACTGGACATCATTCTTTTTTTTTTCCACACAGAAAAGCCCGCAAAGCAACCCTGCACCGACCAACACAACAGAGGATTAATTATGTATTCTATGCATTATGAGTTTCTATCTGTGTACTTTTTTTTTTTGCGGTTTTAAATACATACGAGGCGTCTTCCTTACTCTACGTGCTTCCAGCCAAGCCAGCCTCTGCTTTGCTTTCGTCTGACAGGTTCCTTTGCATTTTTCTGGGCCAGCCTCCCTCATCAAAGTGATTAAGCAATTACACTGATTGTGCCGATGCTCAGAAGAACGAGGGAAGGACCCTCGAGTATTGAGTGCTAAAGCTTTCTTGGAGATAACGGCTTAATTTGTGCCTAATCAAAATAAAGCCCGTTTTCTTAAATCTCACACCTTCCTTCAGCAATGGGTGGCTCGGGGAATTGAGAAGGTATAGTTAGAGGGAGACCAGTGAAGACAAGGAAGCCCTACAGGGACCTTTTCCAACTTAAATATGGTATTGCATACAGGGCTTATGCAATGTACTGGGATATTGTTATGAGCCAATGAGGCCTCGCTTTCCTTCCCACTGAAATAATAATTAACATATACTAACGGATAACACAGAAACCTCAAAAGATGGTGCATACACCAGCATGGAACCCTATTCAAAACAATCAAAGAGTTTGGGAATTAAATCATCATGCAGCCTCTCTCTCTATACTGCCGTGAGCATCAATAATGAAACGGAGTCTGGAGAGACCCTAGATCAGAGGAACAGAGCTAAATGCATGGATTCCCTACGTGTTATTTTCCTCTGACACAAACACACACCTCAGTCATCATTTTCCCATTAGGCCGTTACAAATAGTAGGTCTTCTCCGTGTGGTGACATTTCTCTGCGCACACATTTCACCATGAAAAAGGGAGTCAGTGTCAGGCAAATTGAGCACACACACATACACAGCACGCATCTTTGGCCACCCTGGATTCATCATCAAAAATTAATCTCAGCGGAACTTATATCACAACTGTGACGGAGCATCGTGAATCTAGGTCTGGTAAATCGCGCGCGCGTGTGTGTGGAGTGCGTGTGTGAGGCAACAACATGGGGAAAGAAGCAAAGTGAGTGAGAGAGACGGGGAGACGAGGAGGGAGGGGGAGAGAGGGAAAGAGAGGAGCTCACCCCGGGAGGATATCTGAAGGTAGAGGCGGGGGTCGGCAGCGCGTATAGCAGCCGTGTACCGATCCTCGATCCCGGGCACCTGCGCCTTTTTCTCAGGCATGAGCCGGACCCTCAGCCGGCCCCCCTCTGCGCCGAGCCACCACTCCAGAATAGTTGTGAGGTCCATTTCCAGACTGATAATCGGGGCCTCCTCATAAACAGACAGTCCCCCGCATCCCGCCCTGACTATATCCTCTCCTATTTCCACCACAACCTGGTTTGACTTCCTGCTGGCTTTCGTCAAGCCCAATTTCAGAACTTTGGACAGCGGCCGCTTGTAGAAGAAGGGGAGCTGTCCATCGGCAGACATGTTCCTCTGTGCAGAGTCCGTAGCAGACTTCAGGTCCACAAAAGTAGATATGGTTTTCTGCAAAGGTATGCACAGCATTTTTAAGTTTGCGCGCACCGTGTAACATCCGCTAAAAGTCTGGCAGTCACCGTTCAGGGGTCTTTTTATGAACTCTGCCAGGTAATAGCGCAACAGGGAAGGGACCGCAAAATCCACAGCCAGGGTTTTCCTCTTAAGCCTGGAGTTTATGGTTTGGTTTAAGTCTCTTTTAACCCCGGTTTCACCACTGCTGCCGCCGCCGCCGCCGCTGATGTTGCTAAAGCCGGCGGTGGAGAGATCCATCCCCGCCGTGGTTCTTGGCGAGGCGCACTGCAGCCCAGCGAAAAATGCCGCAGAACAAACAAGCAAAAACCATATCCTGGTACCCATGGTGAAATAATTTGAGTCTTTCGTTTGGGAAAAGCCTCTTAATCCTGCGGTTCTCCGTTTCCTCTCTGCTCTTGACACATACAGCGCAAAATCAGAAAGTGCGAATCGATTATCCTGCAGGTCCTGCGCCTCTTCGCCGGTGCGCACCCGTGGCAAGCCGAGGAGAACTGGGTTTTACATTTGTTTGCCTGTGACTGTTGCTGTCCTCCCTTCTTCAAACGGAAAAAGTGCCATCTCCCCTCTGTACCCGCACACGCACACGCAGACAGACACCTTAAAGACAATGCCTTTTATCGCTGGTGCTAACCCAGCGACTTGCTCTCTGGGACGCTGATTGATATGCCGGTCTGGTCCGCTCCTGTGGCTTTCAAAGACTCCCTGTCTCTTGGCACAGTTGTGACGGCGGTACAAGTGGTCTCTCTGTCAGCAGCGGGATGCAGCGACGCTCTCTCTCTCTCTTTCTCTCTCCCTGTCTCTCTCTTTCTCTCTCCCTCTCTCCTTCTCTCTCTCTCTCTCTCTCTCTCTCTCTCTCTCTGTGTGTCTCTCTCCCCCCTCAGAACTAAATCGTTAATTCAAAACGAGTATGGAGAACCCGAGCACCCATTAAACTTTAAAAATATAATCATATCTTACAATCTCGGCTAACTGCAAACCCCGGCGGCAATTCTCTCAGGTTAATTGTCTGCTGAGGATTTTGGTGCTCACTGGGTCAGAACCGGCGGCTCCGATCGCCTGTGCCGTGCCAACACATGCGGTAAAGTCATTCACAGATCGATTGGACGTCAGTGTAAGCCGTTTTCTCCAAACACGACTCCCCCTATGAAAAACCGTAAGCAGTCAGCGCAAGAGCCCCTGCCGCCGCGTACGCTTCTGATGCGCACTCAGCGCAGCGGTAACGCGCCCGTGTCTTTATTTGAATTAGCAATGCCAGGAGGCGTAGTAACGGAGCTCTACGGCTAGTCTCTCGTGATTTTTTTCAATGAATCACGGAGGTGGTGAGAGTGAGGAAATTGGACTGAGTGAGTCGTGCTGTCCCTGTTGTGTGCAAATGAAATAGTTTCAGAGGGAGGCCGTTTGGGTCGGAGCCCAATTGGCTTTGTTATGCGCTGAGGCCAATATGTTCTTAAGACATCAGGGAGCTGTCTTACCATCTTGCCAGTTCATTTGCCACACAGCGCACCTCCTTAATTGGGAATCAAGGGGTCAGTGTTTAGGGCAGATGGGGAAAAAAAAATGCCAGAAAATCCCCGCCGCCCCCCCTCCTCATCCAAACACACGCTACACCTCTCTTTCTCTCTCTCTGACTCCAAAAGTTGATCGGATAAGACACCCGCTAGATGGCGTCCGCACATGCTTATGTAATTCACACGCTGTAGTTTCACTGGCAAATCCATTAGAGCTCTAATTGCTCTGCAATGTTTTACAGTGTCACATTAGAGCCTTTATCTTTGGAGGAGGATTAGGGCCATATGTGACATTTTTGTCATGAATAATTCATAAGTGAGCCATAAAGTGTCTTATAGAAAAAGTCTGAACTCTGAGATTTGACTCAGACATCTGACGGAATTCATTTCACGTTTAGTGTTCAAATTCCCACTGCTTACTTAAGTTGGACAGAGGTTCGTGTCACTGAGAAGTCTGAGGTCAACCGGTTAACGTGTACATTTTTGTTGAAATCATTTGTGGGAATATTTTTGGCAAAACATCATTGTGCAATAGTCCCTTTGTCAAATACTTGTTTTAAAATAGTACAGTTGTTTATCAGAGGGTTATTTATAGTCCACATTTGCATATCCAAACTGTGCAAAAAAAAAACATTTTCTTTTAACAATTACATTACCATTTGACATTACCGTTTCTAAAACTGTAGCTCTGGATAAGGGCTTGATGATAAGTTAGAACTGTATATATGACGATTTCCTATTCAGCCTCTGTCTGGCTCCCATCTGCTGTTTTTTCCATTTATGCAGAACACGTTGTTACGTTTGAAAAAGTATAAACACTAGAACACAGTTCCGGTGCATCCAAGTACTTCCTCGAGACAGACCAAACCACGAATATGTGCAGAAAATACAAAGCAATTATTGAACTGTTTGTAGGATAAATTTGCTAATAATAAATGACTGTGAGAAAGAGATTAAAACTCACATATCTATGAAAACATAACATCATTGCTGCATGCATTGCCATAAACAGGAATCTAAGTGCTCTGCACTGCAGCTGTGCTTTGACCTAGTCGGCCGTTATTATCACCATCCCACAAATACAGTGTGTGATGTAATTCCATATTCATTGTTATGGCTATTTCTACAGCTTACATTAGATGTGGCCTTCTGCTTCTACACAATCAGTACTTGGTTGTAAGAAATGTTCAGGTGATTGTGATTAATTATTAAAATGAAGAACCCAACTCAACTGTTGTGGCTCCTGTTACAATACGACCCTATTCATTCTCACTAATAAAGTGAGAATAGACAATCAACTGGCTAATAAACAATTGCAGTCTTGTTATAAATGCACCTGCTATAACTGTTTTTTTTTTTCCTTTTCCTGTTGGAGAAGCAACCTGTTCTGTTCCTCAGGGTTCAACTGAAATGCACTGATAGTTAGGGAATCATTAATATATTTATCTTTGATTAATCACTACCTTGTGCCCCCATAATTACTTCCCAGTAATAGAACTGTCCTTTGTAGAAGCTATCCTTCTCTATTCTTTTCACTCGCTTCCATAATTTGTCCTCTATTTATCACGAATGGACAAAGCAGTATTGGTTTATTTGTGATGGGATTGCACACACAGACACACACACACACATACCGAGGAGCTTTTGTGTTCGACAGTGCTAAGATGCCTGAAATTCATGGTTTGCCAAACAAACCTGCAGCACTAACTGCACTATCATTAACTCCTTTCCTTGTCACACAGACAATATTTCTGTCCGCCATCAAAATTATATAGGCATATGGGGAAAAAAATTGCACTACATGATCTTCAGTCAATTTGCATCTTCTGCTTTAACATGTGGCTGAACAGTAGCAGAGAGCAAAGAATCAGAGCCTGGAGCAGGGAAAAAGTTTTATCTTTATTCATAATGCATTCTACCCAATATCTGAACACATTATTCAAGGTAAGTTGTTTTATTCATAGAGAAAGAGAGAAATCGTAAATGGAGTGGGAGGGACTGAGGCAGGTATGGAGAGGGAGAAGGTGGGAGAGACAGTGACACAGACACTCTGAACTCCATTCAATATCTCATTTGCAATGCTGTACTCACAAGTGGCAAGCGGCCGCAAAATGTTACCTCGGCTCCTCTATTTCTGTGCATGATATTGTACATCAATACTGGAGACTCTAGCAGGTAATTGCTTCAGTTGAGGTGTGCCTGTGTGCCCAAAGTTTCCAGCTTGCATGTGGTTAAATGCAAGTTTGATAATTTGGTTGCAGAGGGAAATGAACTGTGGAAATGGTATAACCATTCAATGAAACAAGACAATATGTGGAGTTATTAATAATAGATTAAACACATTGGTAATGTTAGCCAAATAGATTTTTAACTAGCAGAACCCACAGTCAAGTATTATGGCTTAACTTCCATTTTTCACAGTAAATTGGTTTTGATGAACAGATATTTATGTGCATAACTGTGCTCCAGATGAATTCATTTTCTCACTGCAGGATTTATCCACAAAAAGGAAGAGAAGGCTGAAGCCTGTATGGCTATGTATGGACTAAGATGAACTGCACTTTGTTAACAGCTATTGCTGAATTCTTGGTAATAGCCATGCACTTTGAAAGCCATTTACCAGACCGCCAAGGCGAACATAATTACTTTCTGATTGATCACTCATTTCCACTTTTCAGCCCTTATGGAGTAAAATGAACCAAAGCCTGGATATCCATTACCCACAATGCCGTGAGCTTTAACCATGCTTACCAACTACTGTCTATTTCATCTTGACCGTGTTTGGTATCCAACACAGGTCAGGCCATGGAAAAAAAGGTTGGTGGGGGAATGGCAGGGTGATAAATTACAGACAGATACGTTCTTACAAAGGCCCCCCTCCCCAACCCCCATCCCCCTTTAAGCACCACTTTTCATGGTGCGCTGCAAACCTCATAAATCAGCAGCTACCCACAACCACCAACCCTTTCAGCCAGCATCATCGTACTTCACAAGACCCAGTCCATCTACTCTCTGCATGTGTCATCAATGTTCCAAAGTTGGTCACTGCAGAAGCGGAGATGAATGAAAAAAATGCATTCTTCCAGGCCTGTCAATATAGCGCTCATTTTCTATGCTTTCACAGCCATTTTCATCTTTTGTCTGTCCTTGCTTTCGTGCATGCACTGCACGCATCTGAGATGATTGAGGAAAGATCTGCAGAGTCTCACGCACTCAAGCTATACCCCAGCGATGAGACAGTCGCACTTCCTTTAGCATTCCCACCTCATGACATTTTTCTCTTAGTTCCATAAATCAAACCCCCGGACCTGCCGAGCTGACGAAAAGAAATAAGGCCTTTAAAGAAAATGGGGGGAAAAACCCTCCTTTTCCACGATGTCTTTAAGATTTGTAGTTTCTTGTTGACAGCTGTAATAAGAGTTTGAGATCTACTATGGTGTACATTCACAGGTGCAGGGGGTAAACTTTTGATAAGTAGCAATTCCCTGGGCAGTGGACTTGAAAAATATCAGCCTTTTAGTTCTGGTCTACTGAGCCCTCTGCATGACCAGTGCTCACATTAATCATTGCACTGCAGGGTCTGAGCCTGACTTTAGCCAGGTAGTTAGCATGTCACCAGTAATGCTGATTCAGACACGCTGCCCGCATGCCAAAAACAAGTCTTGAATTAGCTTACAAAAACAGAGAAACACTCACGTGATTTTGGGGAAACATTTAATTGAAACGATGAGAGAAATTTATCAAAAACATTCTGCCTAGCCTTGTCACCCTACAGTGTGAGCAGCTTGACCTGCCAAATATCCGATTATGACTACAACATTTCCCCACATAAGAGGGAATCTGATTCACAGAGCTGTGAGAAGTGGCTACAGTTAGATAGACTAATGGCACACATTAGTCTTTATAAAGGCTGGATTTGTATGCCAGCTTCTCTTCAGTTAGGTGTGAAAAACTGCCATGAATTTTTTAAGTCATGCAAAGTGGATAAGCCATAGAGAAAAGTTTGCAGGAGCACACGTGAAGCAGGATGGGTAACGTTGTGTTTTCGTCATGACAAGTTCTGCTCCAGAATCTTCTGAGCAGACTTTGGTGTTTAAAAATTCTCTTGTACTTTTGAACGGTGTGCTCCTCTTTGCAAATGCCATCTTCTAAACCAAACATTAGACTGACTGCTCTTCTGCTTGCCAGTAACCACATAGTAACATATACCTGGTGGGCCCTTGATTATTTCTAGTACAGTTTATAAAACTGAAAGAGTGTTTTAAACTTATTTTTCATACATTGCGATTGTGAAGTGGAATGCAGAATATTGGACAGCTGCAACATATGTCTGCAGTTTTGTGTCTGAATTTATCCTGTGTAGGCACTGATGAAGGACCTAAGCCACCAGTGTAGACATACTGTTATGCTTTTGTATTCTTCAATTGCACACCTGGGGTTGCTGATTATATATTACCAGAAATGGCAAATAATTGCAGGTCCATGTCTCTTTGTTCTCATTGCATTTTCTTAAAGAGAACCATCTTTAGTGTTATGTAATAGAGATATCTGAAACCTAGATATGATATTGGTTACATGTTACATTTCTTGCGATCAAAATTTATGATTAAATTCTACTAAAAAATGCTCCCACAGTGGGACGTTTTTCAAGCCGATTCCAGAATTTTAGATTCAGATCTTTCAGCCGCTGACGAGAGCACAGCCCGATGTCACCTGCTCATCAAAAGTTTCACGAGCAACGTACACACTCATTCGGCCCGCGATCAGGAAGTATATGTATTCAAACAGAAAATAAGAAAATATAATCAAAAACAACTTCGACTGTTAATGTTGACATGAACTACACAGGACGAGTATTATATTGTAATAATGTATAAATATATATTTTTTTATTTCAGAGACATTTTCTCTATAATCGATATGTTTAATATCATGTTTAAATAGTCCTTCTTCTCCTGATAATATCAAGTGGGGCGGTGTCCCCTATGGACCAGCTGGCACAGGTAGAGCAGTTACTAGTGAACTTTGTTATCAGGGCTGATTCCCACTTCTGCAATAAACTGCTTCCTTAGATCAAGACTTACCGTGCAGCAACCCTGTCAGACACAAATTACATTCATATACAACTAAAGTGAAAATCCAATTATGTTTTGTAATAAATGTAATACAGTCAATGTCTTGATTTTGTCGTTAGGAAATTTCTCATCGAAGGAGCTTCCACTTTTGCTCAATGGGAAAGCGGTAGGTGTGGTGATCGCATCCCAACTTCCATAACTATTTAGGATTAGGCAAGAAAGTGCTTGGTTGGTCGTTAGGAAAAGATGGTAGTTTGGTTTGAATATTAATGCATTGCGAGTCATTTCTTCACAACTCTGTGGGTTTTCCATTTTAACCCAGTCCCGGTGTCTTTCCCTGAAGCCAAACCTAACCAAGTGCTTTCAGTGCCTAAACCTAAGCATAAAAAACAGAATAACACTGTAATAACATTTTTGCCATTTACAACAGTATTATTACGTTGAAAAAATGTAATGTAGCTAGCATTATGCTCATAACCAAACTAATCTGCTGTTACAATGCAGCTGCATGTGAACACCAATTCTTTGAGATTTTGTGCAGCCGTTCTTGAAAGTGATGATCAGGGAGTCAAAGTTCCCTTACACCGGAGACACAACACCTGTTTGAAATGTAGCTGCTAAAGTATAAAATATCCTTTATTAATCCCATAGGGAAATTTACTTTCTTATTTAACCCATCCAAGCATTAACGGGAAACTCCTGTTCTAAGCCAGTGCCTTGATCAGGATTGGCTTCTGTGGAATCAATTTTAACTGTAAAAGTTGTTTTTACTGCCAGTCTACTACAGTGTCTTAACTAATTTGGGTTTGTTGATTACCTATGCTTATACACAGCCTCAAGTGATTCATGCACACTGGAAAAAAAAAACATTTAATCAAATGTATTATGCTTCTCAAGATGAGTAATTTGGTTTAGACATCTAGATTTTTTAAATCACATGTTGATGCATACTTTTCTTCTGCAGCAAAACAATTTATTAATCGCCATCTTTGCAAATGATGAGACTATTCATTAAGTAGACTGAAAATTATATGGTTTAGCTTTTCATAATTCCAGCTCATTTCCCTATTTCTTTGCACAAGCCATCTTCTGCCTTAAAGCTCAGATGAAGGGTATGGAATATGTTTGTGTTTGCCTTATCACTTTATCCTGTTGGCTGGGCACCTCATAATGAATTCATTGCCTCCGTTCGTTCCAGTACTTTGGAGCTTTATCAGAAATGTTTAAAAATTGACAAGCTGACCACTTCCAAAGAAATCCATCTTTCCCTGAAAATGAATTTTTACAACAACAGGCCTTCAAAATAATGAAAAGGATGTAGGTTAAAATAGGAAGCGCCCGGGCACTCACAGGTTCTTAGAAAAGTGAACTTGCACTGCGTGCACACACACACAAACATCATCCCAAGCGCTTATCATCAGGCATGGGATTAGATCTCTATGGTTTAATATGCTTAAAGCTTCCAAATGCAGCTTTCTTCATGTCGAGGCTTATCCCTCCATCTATAAAAACAGATTTTTCAAAGGCCTGCCAGCGTTTTCCTATATTCCTATATCAATAAGTACAGTCCCGCCTTTGTTCACTGGAATGCGTTTGGCTCAAGGATCATTCATCACCAGTCTAGAAACACTGCTGATCTGAGGTAGTGCATGGAGCCTGGAGCTCACCTGAGATCGTCTGAGCTTCTGAAAGACAAGTGTTTCCCCTGCTTACACTCATCCTGCATAAATCACTAAGTAGAAAAAAGCTTATCTTTATGATTCATTACATCAATACGGGATTTATTCCAGCAGCCTGCGCATCAGACATGCAGGCCAATCAAGGTAGCTCAGACTCTGGGATTTTGACTGATCATTCAATCGCAGTTATGGATTGGATGGATGAGCGAAGAAGTCGCTGTTAGAGCTCTCCTCAATTAGTTAACTATCGACCTACCGGTGTCTAATGGGCCATTGGTGGACGGCTGCAGCACCACATCTGATGAATTCCTGCTATGGAACTGAAGATAGAGCAGCTGACTAGCTGGCTGGCTGACTGACTGACTGACGGGGGACGGGGGGGGCACCAATTCAATCTCCTTCACGGATACAGCTTCTCAGAAAGGCAGGGAAAAGGATGGGAGAGGAGAGGGTGCCATCGTGGCCACAGGGCAATATTTCACTGGCCTCCTGTCAATATAACCTGCTGCTGTGCTGCAGGACATCAGGCTTGAAAATGATATATTGGCTGCATGGAGGACGATACAGGGCAAGGCAGACATTTGACTCTGTGACATACATCACAGGGGAGAGGTTAGAGGTGAATTAATAGTGAATTATCTGGTGTCAGGGGAGGGGTGCGACGGTCAGTGCCGAGGATTGATACAGTGCAGAAGAGATGAGCACAAAACAAAAAAACTGCTCTTTGTTATGCCTTTGGAAAGAGCAAACCTTATATCAATGACTGAAGTTGTAAAAAAAAAAAGAAAGAAGAAAATCTCTGAGCAGGGTGGCATTTGGGGGGAGCGTG
>JAPQRN010000323.1:7213-18551 GCA_037367275.1 Coranthus polyacanthus | reverse complement strand
ACAAGGGTTAAAATATTCTTTATAATCTTACAAAATCTGTTCTTTCGTAGTTTGTTATTCTCAAAACTAGATCAGTAAGACTTTACAGCTATAGGTATACGACCTTTGTTAAAATATAATTCAATACAACTGAATAACTCCTTATTAGGTAATAAGATACATGTAATTGTCAAAGGAGAGTGACTGCGAACATGGTTTTGGTGACTAATGTCTCTCAGTGGTGCTATAAGACCATAATTCCCTGGATGAGTTTATTTTGAACAGTCCCTTCCAGTCAATTGCCACTAAAGATAAGCACCATTTCCCAAAAAATTCATTTGAATAAGTAGCTCTATCAAGCTTCTCAGGAAGAGCCGGTAAGCTTGCAGTGCATCTAAAATGAAAGAGATGATGGTTTGTTGATGTTTGTTTTTTAATGGAAACTTTCTGGGATTTCATGCCTGGTTGCCAAACGAATAAAAAAAGAAAAAAGAAAAAAAGTCTGGCACTGCTCTTGTGTTCGTCACTGTCTGGACAATTTTGGGGTAACGACAAAAATGTGCCCCATTACTTTTACCCAGAAAGTCTCCAAAGAGACGTCATTTCAGTTGTTGTCCTGAGGCAAAGAGCACTTGTATAAATTGCCGTTGACGCTTTTTTTCGTGACATCTCCTTCCAAAAAAAAAACAAAAAACGGAGCGTCTCTGTTGAGTCACAGGGGTCGCGGGGAAAAGCAGACGGGCCAGATCACAGTCTGACACACTTACACCAAAACATAGTCAGTGAGGCGTTAGTCCGAAAAACTAGACCAAAGGAAAAAAAAACAGACAAGTGATTATTTGTGAATGACTAAATCAGTAGGTAAGGAGGACGCCTGGCACTCATCACAGGCTTATGTAAATGTCCCAGTTAGGAAGTCCGAGATCTGTATTGTTCAGCCGCTGACAGTAGATACTGAATAGCTCGAATAAACTGATGCGACCTAATGATATAAGCAGCCAGTCCTGACATACATTTAACATATTCTATGAGGGGCTTTCATAAGAGATAGCGGACAGAAAAAAGGGCTCAAACAGTGACATAGTGACAGGTTTGTTGACTATACTTGGCTGGTGGAAGTCCAAGCTCATTACTCACTTACTGGTACTTTACTTACTGTGCCCTCTTCTCCTTGGGGACTTTGCAAAGGAATTTACATCAAACTTTATTTTTAGAACACTGTTCCCATAATTACCAAGAAACAGCAGGGTTGTTTTGGCCTTTTCCAAACATAGATGTCACAAATAGCCATGAGTAAGGTCTCAAGCATGACTTAACACGGTGGAAAAAAATGCCTTTTGTGTATGTTTTCAGATCTGTGGAACGAAAGTGGTCAGTGTCTCTCTCTCTCTCTCTCTCCCTCTCTCACTTGGCCTTTTTCAGATTTTAGACATTTTTTTTGTTTTTGGATCCAAGCACACACGGTCTGAAAACCATGAGCGCAGCTGCAAACAGCACAAGGACAATTAGATAGACAATGTGAAAACAAGCACTTTGACACGGATACCACAGGAATCAAATCAAGAGTAAGCCATTAAAGGTTCTGGGTTTAAAAAATCCAGCAATTTTAATATGAAGTCTGAACCATAGACCGTATATAACAGAGCAAAAGTCTGAATGAAACCTGCTCTCCACGTTGAGGGGCTTGCACTGGTTTTAAAGGGTACAGGTTGCTGTACTTTATTTCTTTCAGTGTCCTTGTACAAAAGCAGAACTGTTGTGGACACTTTGTCTCATTATTCCTCACAGTTCCCTGCCATTCTTTGCATCACGTAACACATACTTCGGTTTCTGGGAAAAAGCAGAAATGTGTCAATAACAAAGATACTCTCTTTATTTGTTACATTAGTGTTGCTTCTTCATTCGTGTTTGTGTGTGAGCATTCATGCATCCTTCTCTACAGCTTCTCCGCAGTAGATAAAGTGTTTCTGGGAAGCGCCCGGGCAGTTTTCAAAGAACTTGAATGCGAGGTCGGTTTCATATCCACAGACCACCTGTGGGTTTCACTGTAACTTCATTTTGACTCCACGTAACAACAAAATTACCAAACGGCAAACGCCCTCGATCACACCACACTTGTACTCTGCGGCCACCTGAAAAACACACATTTCCACTTATTGTTGCATAATGAGGATGCTGTGAACATTAATATCTCAGTAATCCAAACAATCTTTTCATGACCACGACTGTGTACCTCGTGTAATTTATCAGGTCGTCTCAACACGCAGGAGGCTTTGCCCCAATCAACGTAACTTGAGCCGCGAGCGTTCGGCTGCTGTGGGTGAACGAGTCGTTATAATTAAGTGTGATTAAAACAATTAGTAATTCAGGGTTGCCCTTTGAAGTTGACAAAGTAGAAATGATGACGTTCATATTACGATACTCTGTGACTCAGAGACGGAGAGGCACAGGTGGCTTGAGATGCCACGTTATTCTTTCAACTGGACAATGCAATCCAGCAAAAAACCTTAAGCGTGTGTGGAAGAACAGGACACGTGAAATCCACTCATATGAATCAACCAACATTTCCCGAAAATGTCGTCGAATTTGCACTGAACCTGAAAAAAGTAACAGAATCCAATAATATAATAGCTTGACCAATAATGTACTAAAATATCCAGACTGATTATTGTACTAACATTTGTGCTGATAATGTAATACCTTAATACGTGTATCTGTGTAACTCGTAACTATGTTCATTTTTGGTTCAGAGTTTTACATTTTGTGCTTAAAGAATTTCAGAATGTTTTATAAGTTAAAGCGCAGACTTTGAGCACTATACAGCAAGTTTCACAGACACAGACTAACTAATAGATCTGACTAATAGACTTCATGTAGATGTCTAAATGTTTCAGTTGCACAAAGGCATTTAGTTAGTGATTAGCTTAAGTAGGACTCATTTGCTCTGCATTCTGGGTAAATTAAGACTTTATTCAAACTAAAAAACATGGATATGTGAGTTGTTCGGTGACCGTACAAGGTTGAGGTTGATTTCAGGTAAGAGGCGTGTTGTTGACCCATTTTCAACCCATGAAATGCATATTTTTATAGATTTGATAAGAATGTCAATATTAACACCAGCATTGATGTGTTTCATCATTGTACAGTCATATAACGTTGTTAAAAGCTAAAAGAAAAAGGTTTGTCTCTTCATCCCTTTGTATTTCTGGTATTCCTTGAGGTAGGGTTGTTAACTTAAAGTAGCTTAAAATAGGGGAGAAACTGTCTAACTTGGATTGCACTGGTCTGAGACGATAGATCAGTCTAAAACACCGTTATGAAGCTATCTCCTTCTAAGACCTCGATCCAGAATTTCAGGTCCAGTAGGTTTTCGATAAAGTGGTCAGCTTCAGGCTAGATGTCAAGGTTTTTGCTCGCGTTGCCAACACAAACTGCGCTCACCTATATGTCAGACATATATGTCAGACATTTGGATGCCGTACGTTGAGAATGGCATCCAAATGTCTGTATGAGTTTTATAACCCAGACAATAGCGTGGACGCAATAGACCGAAAGAGAAAAGGAGGCGAAACATGAGAACAAAGCGTCAACACAGAGTATAAAGACTGTGAATAAACACTTCCGGCAGCTGATTTTTTTCCTTTTTTCTTGTGGGATTATCTGGCGTTTCAGGGTGACTAAGAGGACACAAAGCTCATGACTGAAAAGATAGGCTCAGGGCATTTCCAGTAAAAATCTCAACAAACCGGAAGATACTTTCAGTCTAAGATATCTCCTCTACAGACTGGGTGACGTGATGAGGTCTTTCTTCTTTGTGAGCGTAGCCTTGAGGCTTTTGCAGGGATTGTTGTATCTCAGACAAGCGATCAGGATGCAATCAGGATGCCCACGCAGTGATAATAAGGTGAGGGTGGAAGTGACTGATATGATGCACATTTGAGTTGAGGATTCATCAGGCCACTCAAGAAAAACAAACAGTCCAGCAAGTCAGCTGATAGTCGTTTTATTGAACAAAGAGAGAAAGCTCAAAATGAGTGTGTTAGACTGTGGTTCTTCATGTTGAAGCATTGAAGCTCATCACTAATAAAGTGCACTTTCAGCCAAATGGAGGCTCGGTTTCTCCTCTTTCCCTCCCAAAAAGCTCAATCAGATCCCACCCGGCAGGTAGAGGACTCTCCTCGGTGGAACACTATCACAGTAAGATAAACAAGACCAAGTGCAATGACTGAGCGTCTCAGCGAGGCCATGTGCATAAGTGTTAATGGAAGATCAGCTCCTTCATCTCACCGGGGTCTTAACTGGCTCAGACTCTTTGTGTTAGCGTTTTCTGCCCTGGCTCAGTTCAACTGGATGGCGATGACAACAACGGCAGTAATGTGACTGACGGTGACACAGTTCTGTTGACTGATTATGTGATCGACTGATTGTAAAACAGCACAGTACTTCTTAGCAGGGTTTCATTAATGGTCAAGCTAAAATCTTTGCCATGAGCATCTTTACATTTTAAGATCTTCACTTTAAAAAAATATTTTCCTATGTCCAGAAGTGTTTTCTACATAATATATATGTACAGTTGTATCTTTACAAAGAAAATAATGTTCTGTTGCAGTATTGAATCCAGTTTGGCACAAACTCCTTCACCCAGTAACAGACTTAATGGAAGAGACAGCAGAAACAAGAGCATTTGACACCCTGCGGTTTTGCCTTTATCTCCTTCACTTCTGTCTTTTTCCTGGATAGACAGACACAAAAGTAGTAAATCAATCCTATTTCTACCTAGAATTCATGATGAGATGAGACCTAAATGGTAATTTCCTCCGATGTGTAGCAAATAGGAATGTAAGTACACGAAAACAAGTTGTCTAAACTACAGGACATGGCAGCAAACCCAGGGGGAACCAGCCGAAGAGTAAACACCGACATGGGATATTGTATTAACATCGAAAAACTGAATTTACATCTATGGGTTTTAGTATTCGGAGATGCTACGTAGTCTTTAGGGTCAGAGAAACAGAGAAAGAGACACATCTAAGCTGTAATTTAACACAGGGATAAAAAAAAAAAAAAAAAGACAACGCAGAGTGGGGTGAGATGGACGACGATGGAACGTTGAGACCAACATCCCAGCAGGTCGTGAGCGTGTGGTAAGGGGAGGGAATTTACACAAAACGCACAGCACTGGGAAAAAGATCAGCTGCTAAAACACACATCTACCGCTAACATTTAAATGTAGTGTATATTAGTCTCACTGGGAATTTCCACATTGGATAACTTCACCTCTTATTGCACTATTTTCTTTAAAAACAAAAAAAAAAGTCAAATAAACGATGAGGCAGTTCTAAGTTTAGTCTCACTTACACCGTGGTCATCTTTCGTATATGTTTTTATAACAACATGCAGACAACGAGATGAAACTGCTGATCACCCTGCCACAGCTGTCCTATCCAGTCGTGTATTAAATACACCGTGTCCCTCACATTGAGAGCAATATTACACATGTTACACCTTCATTAACAAGCAGTCATCCTTACAGTAATAAATAGAATCACTTCAATAAATAGGGGTTTTCAATCAGTATATAAATGATAAAGTTTCAGCTGATTTATCTGTTAAAAGATGCAGGATTGAAGTGTAATGTCAATTAGACTAAAGTACTGTCACGTTATGTCTTAGTTTAGGTAGTTTGCAGCTTGTGAGCTCCTACTTCATACTCACATATTGCTTCAAAACCATCGAAAACGCATGAAAACTTTCAATGTGTATTATACAGTGTCTGTCTCCAACATCATTCACCCCCCATGCATCCTCCAGTCACATGAACATACAAAAGGATTGGACAGTGATGGGGAAATTAGCCCTAATGAGAGGTTTATGAGGGGAAGGAGACATTATATACATATAAATGATATAGAACAAATGCACCAGGCCCTCACGCTGTTGTGTGCCTGGTAACCCCCCCCCCAAAGAATGGCTCCAAAGAATAACCTCTACAGCCTACACCAACGGGGCTGGGGCTTGGTTTACATATTGACTCCTTGCTTTTGTTTTAAAGTGCATTCCAGATGCAGGTGACTAAAGGACAAGAAGCAAACAACAAAAAGAGGGATGAAGTACAGGTAAAGCCAGGGGCTGGCATGTGGGAAGAGGGTTGGCACGTATATCAGAGACGTCTGACCAAGAGGAGGAGGAGGAGGAGGATGGAGGTGAGAATCTGGGTCTGTTAGGCTGAAGGTATAATTTTAAAAAATCCTATTCAGTCTTCTCCTGCGTGCCTATTCCAGCTCCAGTCACTCCCTGGATTGGTAGAAGAGGATGTATCCCGACTCAGAGTTCTTCGAGATGTCTGAGGTAAGACCGTAAAACTCCTCGATGGCCTGGGCGTCAATTTTCTGCGCGGCAGAAGAGTAAGACAGAGGCTTGATGAAAAACACAGACAACGGCAAAGTACAAACAGATGAGTCAAGTGGACGGAGAGTGACGCACCTCCACAATGTCATCATCAAACAGCAGCCAGAAGCCATGACTCTTCACTATGGTGATGTAATGTCCTCTGTTCGGTCCACTGAGGAAACACAGACAGTCTCCTTTAAACAGACGTTCACATCTAAATGCTTACACTTTGTACTCTGTCTCTCTACAGCATAAAGCAACACTGATCAAAGATTACCACAGTTTGCCACATACGCTCCTCTCGTCACTGTGGCCATCATTTAAAAAAGGCAGCAAACAATACAGTAAAAATCTCACAAAGGATTTTACTTATCATTAGAAAACACGCTTTTAATTAAATAGCTTTTTGCTCATCTTTCGTTGAGTAACGTTTTCAAACACATACAGTTTTCTATGGATTCACATAATGTTGTTAAACATTATGATGGAGTAGGGCTGGCTAATATATTGAACCAATTCAATCAATCGAGCTTCTTAATTGATGTGAAAAATGGCTCCATCCATAGCACTAGAACCGCCAGTGGTCGCCATATAAACGGCCAACGGGGTCAAATTTACCCATGAGCCATTTCTAGTACACGAAACATCTTCTGTCATTGCATTAAGTAATTCTCTTCACAAAAGGAATGTCTCAAGTCATAACATGAGCTTAGAATTTAATTAAAGTATCTAATTTAATTAAAGTATCTTTAAGAACACTAGTTGCTTTGCATATTCATCAGAACAAATCAGTGTAAAATGACACTGAAAAGTAGGTAAATACACAAATATTTGCGTGATTCATACATCTCTCTCACCGTTATAAATGACTTGACATATTTTTCAGATCACACACAAATAAATGCTGTTGCCTTAAAACGAAAAAAGAATATTTAAAACAGAAACGGTGCAAAAATCAATGCATTTCTATAGGACTAAACTTCACCCGGTGGAAGTAATAGATACAAATGTCAGTTTGAATCAGGATTTTTTTGGGAGCTTTCATCTAGTGGCCATTAGTGTTATAACACTTTCAGATACTTCTGCAGCGGCTTCGATTTCAAGCCATCATTGTTGCCCCTTGGCAAAACCCTGACAAATTTTAACATGTCTTACATGTGGCCACTGTGACCCTACATATTGTGGCCTTCTATTTAGTGCTGATAGTCAACATACTGTACCTGCCGCAGTGAACCACCACAGCCACCAGATCATACATGCGATCCAAGTTCACTGCATCTCCAGACGTGTTGAACAGGCGGAGCTCTAGGGGGAAAACCACTCGGTAGGAGAGTTTAGTGTAGCGGTGCAGCTGCTCCATGTACTTAAACCTTTTCAGGTGTAGTGCCAAAATCATAGGAAGCTTCTTCACTCGCATCCTGCAAGAGAAGCAAACACGGTCAGAGAGATGCGTTTCCACATAAACACATCGCACTGGTGTGAGGCTCAGTGCTTTACTGACCGTTTCTGTGCTTCCTGCTTGCTGCAGCATGTCTCACAGTAGTATTTGTATTCACTGCACAAAGTCTCTGTGTTACTGAAGTCCCTGGAAGAGACAGCGCGCCACAGGAGGATCAGTTATTCAATCTCACTCCGACCAAAGGGAATAGCCTTTTAGGTGTGACTTAATAAATCAATACTACCTGAGACAGTGTGTGATTGATGTGTTCTGCTCCACATCCACGGAAAGATCCAGAAAATCCTCATCTTTGCTGCTCACCTGTCAGAGAGAGGAGGAAGTGAACCATCATTTTCTTTGTCTGAGTTAGTGAGGGTAAGTCTGCTGCACTGTGATAACACACACACATACAGTCAGTCTTTGAAATGCTTATTCTACTCAGAGTGGCTTTTGTCTCTGCACAGTGCAGCGCCTTGGTGTTTGCGGGGGTTGTTCAGGGCAACCCGTCGCACTCCTCCTCACCCTCACCATTTCGAGGACAAAGCCTGTGGCTGCCATGACGTAAAGTGGACGGGCAGAGCCTACCGGGCTTGCTCACTCCATCTTTTTTTTTTTTCTAAATGCATCCCTGCAAACATCTAATCCCCCTTTCGGACTCATTCATGGGAGAACTCCTACGCGGGCTGACTCTCAACAGGGACAGGGAACTTTGGACAAATAAAGTGGGGAAACAGACTGGTCCAAGGGATGGTCTGTTCAACTTTAATCAATAGTCAGGCTGAACACAAAGACATCAAAAAGCAAAAGAAGAAGGAACACGCACCGTTTCACAGTTGAGGCAGCGTGTCTCGTTGGTCAACGTGCCTTGGAAGATATCATGAACCCACGTGGGCTCCGTCTTGTTCTCCGTCTCGGCCTCTGTGGTGACCGCCGTGCCGTTGTTCTTGAGGCGTCCGTTCTGCTTTTCCTGTTTCTTCTCCTCCTGCAGGATGTCGGCTACTGTGTTCAGCAGGTAGTTGAGGAATTCGTGGGCGTCCTGCTGCATGTAGTTATCAAACAGATCTGGAGGGAGATGTACAGATCAAGTGAAGTGAAGCTTTTTGGTTATTTAATACCAGTCACACCAATTTCAACATTTCTATTATAAATGTAGTCCATTTGACAGGGCTATATTACACTCTTCACGGCAATGTACATCTATTTGATAAGTGAAGAGCTAAATATTTGACTTGAATCGCAGCTTTCTTTCCACTTTCTGACAACTCACACTATAAAGCTTTCATAAGATGTAACTAACAGCTTTACTAGCGTCCAGAATAGAAAGATTTGTCACAACCTGGCAAACCAAAAGTAATTTTTTAAAATGCCTAATACATGATTCTTTAAGAATTATTAAATGATTTACAGAGTTCTTAATATGCTGTGCAATAGTGTTTGGAACAATATTTGAGAGAGTATTTCATAACAAGAACAGCTGTAATTCATAACATTAATGAACGCTGACCCACAGACAAGTCAAGCTGAATAAACCCATCGTATAAGAGATTGGATGCACCTGCGATTTGAAGAAACTTTTCTACTTTGGTCTTGTTCCGACTGCCATCTTAAATCCATTTTTGGGCAAATCCAGATATATTTTAGAAAGACTGGACAGTGAAAAACCACGTGAAATGGATACAAATTACGTTTTGAGGTGGTTTGAAATGCGATTCCAAACGGATTTCTACAAATGCATTTCAGTACGGACTCTCTGGCGTGCGCAAATCAGATTTAAAAAGTGTCACAAAGCAATGATGTCAAATCCGGACTGAGGGGTGCTGAGCAGAATCCCTGCCGCTGCTCGCACAACAGCCCATGGACACACACCAAAACAAAATATCTTTTAACACTTAAGGTAAAGGTACATTTTTTCTGGAAAAACACACCTATGTGGCTAACACAGACACCAAAGCAGGTGGGTTGGTTGTGTTTGGACACACGAATCCGATCTGATCACAAAAAACGGAAAGATCTGATTTCCTGCGGTGTAAACAAACCCGTACCGCCTTAGATCAGGCACACTGTCAATGCTGACAACTCCGGCACTCCTGCTTTGACAGATCTGCATGTCAAAAGTGAAAACAGAGAAGTGGAGAATCAGAGATGAGGAGAGAGCGCTGAAGGGATTAAAAAAAAAAAAAAAAAAAAAGTCAGCAGAGAGTAGGCAGCGGACCAAAGCTCAATCCCAACAGAGATGGCATTGTTCGCTCACATAAAGAGCTTCCTCAATATGGACGGCACAGAACAGTCGACGTCTCTGTCAGCTCGAATCTTTGAGTGACCTTACCACCAACGAGCACCTGCCCTTCACCTCAAACATTCCGGCTGCGTTACGGACATAAAACACTGCTGCCGTAGCGCGACACTAAACTAAACATCTCCACACTAGGAAACATTTACTGCTCTCGTGTGTTTAAGTGACAGGTGAGTTAACACAGAGATTTTAATGCAGGAGCTGAGTTTGTTTAGAGTTGTTAGACACAGGTGATTGTTGACACATCGGTAATAAACAAACGCTCTGCTCCGGTGCGGTAAGTCGGGCCAAACGCACAATATGAGGAGCAGCTCAGCGGGATGCAGGCATCATTAAAGTTATTCCACCTGTTAGTTCATATTACACCTGTGCCTTTGTTGACAGGGCACGAAAAATATCTGCAAAAAAGACTGTGTTAAAGAAGCGGACGGACTGGCGTCGTGAAGCCTCGAGTTTGTGTTTTGCCCGTCGCCATCTTGACCCTTTGGAGCCAGAAGCCACCATGTATTTGGACAAAAGGGCTGAGCTGCAGGTGAGCGAGGTGTGATGGGTGAACGCTCAAAGTGAAATGAGCTGTCAATTATACCCATCAATCAAATCCTGCCAAGGCAGACATCAGAGCATACAATCTTATTAATGGGGCAATAATTTAAAGATGGACCCACCAGGACACTTATTAGAGGGTCCAAATAAAGTGACTGACTTTGATTTGACTTTATTAGTTTGACTTTCTTGGAGCCAGTCGTCAGCGGTATTAAACTTTATGATACTTCCACATGGGCTTCACTTTCAAGCCGCGGTCGTGGCCTTGATCTAAAGTGAAATTTGTGATTTAGTATGTGCTATACAGATAATTGCCACATTTTATTTTATTCAAGCTCGCTTTTCCTGGAATAAACAAGCTTATAAATTTTTAAACTTTTAACACCTTTTTAGTGCCGCTTTGAGATAGAACTTACAATGGAAATAGGCACCGAAAGTGAAAAGACACATTGATGTCACTTCAATATGTACAAAGTAAAATGACTAAGATGAGCGCATTTGCCGTCTGTGCTTCCTCCTTTACATGTGCGATTCCACCGCCTTAATCTCCATTGCCCAAAGTTTGAAACATCCGTGACATACAGCGCAGTTTGCTTCTTTAGGATGTCCAGGCACCGGCTTTAACCACCTTTAACAAGTCATTGTTTTCAAGCCAATTGTCATTAAACTAGCAGTCCCTCATTTCGATAAACTAA
>JAPQRN010000322.1:0-18569 GCA_037367275.1 Coranthus polyacanthus | reverse complement strand
AGCTAAGGCCATTGAGTTTCAGGTAGAAAAAAATATACTTGTACCGTTTTTTTTGGCAAGTTGACCCAAATACCATAGCATACTACTTCAGCAATTTTGTGTCTCACTTTTACTATTTTTATTATCATAATTATTATTATTATTATTAGATAGTATTTTAACAGATGCAAAAAAAAATGGCTGCATTGCTCTGTAAATAATCAGCACCAGTACTACATTCAAGATTCTCAGACAATATATCATAAAAATATGATGATCTCCTGTCCTTTTGTGTAATATGACCACTGGTAGTAGTTGTAGTTTGTCCTTAGCAGCGTCAGAAGTAGCTGGGAATCGCACTGCCCGTTCAAATAAATTAATTATTGTTTCAGACACAGGAGTAACCGCTGTGTGTCTAATACCCCCTTTCCACCAACATGAACCCAGTGCTAGTTCTGGGCTGGTGCTGGTGCCAGTTCAGAGTTGGTTAAACTTGTAAAACTTTTAGAACCAATTTGTTTTTCCACAAGCTAACCATAGAATCACGTCATTATGTCATTGTGTGTGTACACATATCCACTTTCCCAGCTGCACCCACTTCAAGCAGCCAACTACGGCTTCAGTTTCACATTCATACTGAAACTCTTTTTTGACTTCTTTGGCTTATGCCAACACTACATTAGCTCTAGTTCTTTTTTTGGAATGGTTAAGGTTTAGTTGGTCTTGTTGGCCATGATAACCCCTGACGTGAGCAGCTCTTGGTTCTTGACCAGTAAAGTGTTGATGCTGCTGGTTCTTTGGCTTTCAAAATGCAAAGAACTGGTACCTGCTCCAAACCTGCCCTCAAACTGCCTTGGTATCTAAGAAGTCTTGTTTTGCACTCAATCAAAAGTGAAAAATACTGATTTGGTATGATTGATATCTGACATAGTTGAATGCACAATGTGATTAACTGTCACACTCAATACATTGTGGTATACAGACATATTGACAATGCTGAAAAGTTTACAGTTTGTTGGCCAGATCAAGTTAGTCCTTTCCCGGAGAGAACAGAAAGCACTCAGCCATGACTTTGTATTATCAAGAAAATATTTCCTGGCTGGCATTATATGAGTTTATGATAGACTGCTGTTCCTTCATTTTTCTGGACTGGACAGATGCCAACTAACATGACTGGTCCTGTCAGTTGAAAAGAGTGTGATGTGCATTGTCTTTCAGCTGACTGACCGTGACTCTTGGGACCCAAGTTGTTCTAGAGGGGTCAGAGGTTAACTGATTTGATGCGGCTTGTCTCCAGGGATCTGATGGGGAAGCTGAGGGCCCTGTGAGTGTCCTCTGTAAAGTGCAGTCCTGTGTCACATACTGACACACTCATGTTTGCCTTGAGTACCATTGGGTCCTCTGTTCTATGAAAAAAAAAACAAACCTGCTGTCTGTAAAAAAAAAAAAAAAAAACTCTCCCCATGTCTAGTCCTTTGTTCTCAACCTGAGCTGGATGAATACAGTCGTGGTGAAAAGACAAGTGGGATGCAGCATCAACAGAGGTGTCTTGCTTCCTGTAACTATTGATTCTTTTTGATTGTAGGTTGTTTTTCTATTTAGTCTCCAAATCACACAGGAGCTGATGCATTCATGACAGACTTCCTCTATGCTCAGGATACAGACGACCATGCTTTGTGCCTAGTTATGTACACAGTTATGTGACAAATGCACATGGTCCACATGGCTTTTGCTTTGCATTAGAACTGCCTGTTTGTGTGTCATGTGTTTGTTGTTGTGGAAGGGCAGGAGGCTTGCGGTATGCCTTCTCCCCTCCAGCTGAAACCTGTCAGTCCCCCTGGGGAGCTGGGCCCAGGTTTACAGGACAGCTGAGGCAGCCCTGACAGCCCGGCTCATCTCGTTTGGAGCAAGGCATGCCGCTTTGCCGCTTGCTGCCTGGACAGGATTTGTTCCCTTCCTGCCACTTTACATCCACAAGCTCTACATTTAATTAGAATCACTTGTCATGTCTCGTATATCACCTGGGCCTCTTGGTGTCAGCTGTCAGCCAAAGAAATGCGATAGTTATTCATTGCTCTGTGGAAGTGTAACAGCAAGGTCACAGGACAGAATGCACCTTGAGCTAACTGTACTTAATGTCTATGTGCGCCTGCACAGTATGTGTGGTGTTGTGGTGTTGAACTGAACCGATTTCTCAGATTAAGTTCTAGTTTTGCATCCTCTGCACATGAGACCATTACATTATTTATTATGCTACACTAAGCCACATTATCAAGCTGATGGAGTCCAACTCAAGTGCAAAGCTAACAGTAGTGGATAGGTGGGCACTGTAAGGTTGAGTGGAGTTTTAGAGGCTATTAGTGGTCTTAGTTGGTAATGGCTTGTGGTGTAGCATGAACTAACTTTGTGTAGAGCTGGATGAAGCCCAGAAAGCATCACAGTGCAAAGGTAACCAGGCAACCATCTGGCTCTGGGGGCATGAAAGCATTGCTTACATGAGACCCTGGGCCATGATAATGCATACATGATGGATGAAATAACCCCTGACCTGTGTTCACAACTGTGTGGCAGTCATTTTTAACTACTCACCAGAGAGCTTTACTCATTGGACAGTCACCTGCCTTTGTCTGGTGTCTGAGCAGGCAGCAACTATGTACCATGTTTGCTTTTGCTTTGATCATGTTGTCCCTGTCACTTTAAATGGTGGCGTTTTTTTTTTTTTTTCTTCTCATCCCTCTCTCGTTTTCTGTCTCTGTCTGTCTTTCTGTCTCACTCTCTCCCTCTGCTTTAACAGCCTGGTTATATAACTCTCTTTTCTTCCTCTGACATCCCAGAGCTCTTCCAGTCAGCTGACAGCACCCATGTCTGCTGGTAAACACACAGCTTTCTGTCTTTTTCTCTCCAGATTTTTTTTCACTTCCTCTTCACCCCTCCTACTCCCTAGTCCTCAGCGATTAGGGATTGATTCTCTCCTCTGTCCCTCTGCCTCCTCTTCCATTGGTTGGGCTCCATATCCCCAGGCCAGTTTCCACATATTAGCACCCGAGGCCAGGGGAGGCGGGCAGATACACATTGCCTGCCATGGCCCATGGATCCTGCAAGCCAGTGAAAAATGAGCTTTGGAGAGGCAATAAATTGCATCCAATTTAGAGATGAAGGCAGAAATAAATTTCTCTTTTCTGAAGTCTGAAGAAAGGGGAAAAAAGCCCCTAGATAATTTCTGTTCCATCTTTTTTATGTGAAAATTTCTTTGAAATATCCTTTTTGTGTTGTTCATCTGAATTCATAAAATAATTATATGTCTGCCGTTTAGATTGCCTTTTTATGTTTCAGCAGGTTATGAAAATAATCATTCTTGTCTTTGCTGACGTGTTTTGCATCTCACTTTGAAATGCATTTGAGTCAGAGACATTTTGAAAAGATACATTTATCAGAAATGATTGCTCACACACACACAAGTCTCTCCCCCCCCTCCCCATTTCTCATCACTGCATTATCCTAAATGAACTGTCCAATAGGCTTAGGGTCTTCCAGCTCAGTGCTGCAGAAGTTCGGCAGAATGAGTGTGTGTGAGGCGCAGTACTCTCGGGTGATGAAAGAAGTGTCTCGTAATGACCACATTCTACTTCACCTGTTCACTGCCTGTTTATGAAGCCCCCATCACTCCATAAATGGCTCCTGAAGCAATGAAGAACTTAGCAAAAACACCTCAGACTGTAAAGCTTGCATCAACAGTATAGGCCAATGGAGAGTCTAACACTCATTTTCCCTGTGGTGATGTGAAAGCCTCCTATTAGTCTCTGAAGCCCAAACTCCAGGCTGAGATGTTTCCCTTTGTGTTCAGGTAGAGAGTGCGTTGTGTGCCAGTGCTTTCCTGTGTCTTACCCAGTCTGCCAAAAAAAACAGTGTAGGAGACATGAGGGGGATACACTCTGGAGAATTGCATCCCATTCTGTTTTTCTTTTCTTTTTTTTTTCCTCCAAGAGATGTTTCTTCTCAGTTAAAAGGCAATGTTTCTCAACACCATTTCAATGTGCTGACACCCCAACTGTGAGGTGTTGAAATTGGCAAAAAACATTGTCAGCGCACAGTGTTGTGGTGCCAGTGAACTCCAAAAGTACAACATAAAAGGGGTGATTTTGTGTATGTTAGAGTGTATTTACTGACAACATCGCCATGCTGTTACTCATCACTGACTTCACCCTTGGAGATGAATAATGTGCAAATGGGCAAACATTCTTTGTTTGTTGTACACTATGACAGCATTTACTTTGGATCACATAGTAATGTTTTGTTTTACAGCCAAATAATCACAAATGGATTTACAATGCTGAGCTTTAGATTGTTTGCTCCCTGTGTTAGATTGTATTGTCTCCACTCTATCTGTGAGCATTAATGGAAATGTGTCATTTGAAAAAAAATATATATATATAAGGAAATATAGAGTTGCACTGGCAAATGGCTTTATCTGATGTAAATGCATCATGTATTTTAAGTTGCATAATGCCAACAGTTTTGCTGTCTTTGGGCTGATTCTGCAATGTACCACAGGCTTGTGCTGTTCATCTAAGCAGGCAGTTAGCTAAGCTCAGCTGATTAATAAATAACCATGCCATGGTCGTGGATCAGTGCACCTCTAATGTGCTCAGACTCTCTGCCTTGTTCCTGTTGCGTCTATATCCCGCTTGGCTTGGTAAATGCAAAGGAGGGGTGGGGTCTTTCTACTGTCTATCAGCATGTCGTAGGGGCGTCTCAGCATGTAGTCATCAAAGCCCGCTGTGGCATGAGCTCCCCTCGTACTTCTGTATTTGTCTCTCCGCATGGCCAAACGCAATTGGACGTGAGCTCCCCGTAGTTCAACCCCCTCCCCCTGCTGTCCTCCCCTCCCTTTGCTTGTGTAAATTATGTAAGTGCAGGGGAATCAGCGGTGATGAGGCATACAGTAGTGGCATTTCACTAACCAGTGTTGTGAGCAGCCCATGTAAGCCTACTAGTCTGCCTGGCATACCTAGCATGGCCTGCCCGCTGCATCAGCCGCACCAAATGCATTTTTAACTGGGGTTTCCAGAGCAGCCTGGCTAGACATGGTAAAGACACGGGGTTAGTGGGTTCACCTCACAGACTGTTCTCTAGTTAGGGGCTGACATCTCTAAATGTGCTATCTGTGTATTGTGTAGCCATGCAGGGGAATTCTTTCTCCAAAGCTCAGACAAGGCTCTGTCTCTGTGTTCAGCCCTTCTCATAAAATAACAATAGAATGGCACTTTAAAACTCTGACCTCACAGAAGATGAGCATGCATCTCCAAAAGATGCATTCTACCAAGACAGGTGGACTTTTAAAGGTTTATATGTATGCTTTGTATTTCTTTTGGATTATTTGTTATTAAATAGAACATTTTAGTATCTTACAGCAGGGTGTCTCGGGTGTACGGCGTAAGTGATACACTTAACAGATACCATATTACTAAGTATGTCTCTGTTCTTTTTCTTTTTATTATGACCTCCAAATATCCTTCTTATTCTTGAAATCCAGTCTTCTGGGCAAAGAACTTGGTTTTTATAGTTGTACAAAGCATGTAAAAATTCTATCTCGATTTTTATGTATTTTCTTACAATGTCTGTTTCAACCTCTCATACACATACGCACAAAAGACAGGTCATACAGAAACCCATACTGTAATTGTGACAAAACAATTAGTAGATGAAATTAATTGTTCACTGACAGCCAATGAGCAACACTTTCTAATTATTGTTACATTATTTTTCCAAGTAAAACATAAACAAATATTTCATGTATTTAACTTTAAGCTGCTTTTATCCTCCTGTATTTTCCTGGATTTTAAGCTGAATGTTTCTTTTTATGCCTTTGTGCTGGCAATGGCCGTGGCCAGAGCCATTATGTTTTCGAGTTGTCTGACCATCCCATTCTCTTGAACACAATATCTCAGGAACGCCTTGACAGAATTTCTTCGAAATTGGAGCAAATGTGACTCACGGATGAACTGAATTTGGTCAAAGGTAAAGGTCACTGTGACCTCACGAAATAGATTTTTGGCCATAAATCAAGGATTATGTGACTAATCATGACAGAATTTCACACAGGTGTGTAATAGGATAAATTGATGAAGTGATGACATTTTATTTCGATGAGGTCAAACTCCACTGGGACATCACAATGTTCTGCAAAAACTCTTTTCTGTACAGTGCCAATGTCCAATGATCCAATGCCACACTCCCCTGTAAAAATAGTCTCTTAGCTGAAGACGCTTAATTAATCACAATCATACATATCAATATAGTAAGAACTTCCATTTTGCCAAAAGATACAATAAATTCATTCGAAGTCTTCACTATGTATATTGTATGAGTCTGGTTTTGTTATTTGCAGCATTACTAAAACAGCTTAAAACACAAATCACAGACCATATGTTAATAACTCATTCATACCAGCATTATCTGAATATTGTAGTTTTTTGTTTTGCTGTGTGTGAACACGGGGCTCCTCAGCTCAGACATTTTGCCTGCATATGCGGCTGAAAATTAGGCTGTCCAAAATTATTTGGATGCACTGGTGGAAGTGACTGTTAAGTCCACAGGACACCGGAGTTGGTAAAAATTTCTGACAAATATGCTAATGAGTCTTTTATCTGACAAAACAAATGTAGTTATCGGCTTCTAATGCTCATCCTTTAAAATACTGAAACTTCGTTGGTTTAAAAGGCAAACATTGCTGATGACCACTTTGATCAACGTAGGCCACTGAAAGATAGGGATTGTTTGAGTATTTGTTATTATTAATTTATTAAAAAAGTGAATTATTCATACTGTTTCTTCATGCCGTTAAATCTTTGTGTATATGTCTAAATCTTTGACTAAGTGGCCCATAAAACAAATGTTTCAGCACAGAGGTATGGGACAAGTCCCTCTCAGTGTGATACGCCACAACAGGTGCTACTCATCAGTCACACGACACCGGTTCTCTTTACTCTGTGGGATGCCCTCTTATATTTTTGAGTGTTTCTCACCTGCCTAATGGCCAGTTGTAACAGTTGCTCTGTTGTTGCTCTATAGATTGAATAGTACTATCTCTGTCTTTCTGATCCTCCACTCTGTCTGTGAATTGCTTTAAGTGTGTCCCATCTGCCAGGCAGAAATCAATAGGCGCTCTTCACGCCGTGCTGAGTTTGTCTGGCTTCTGAGGAATAATTAAAGAGCCAGCTTGCTGCACACAACCATGATGAGTAATGCTGTTTAAGGAATGCTCTCTTAGTTCTTATTTCTTTCTCCTCCTCTTCCTCATCCTCACTCTCTCTCCCTTCGTCTCCTTTCTGTTTGCACGCATGTGTGTTTACCAAGGCAGACAAAGTTCTCCTTTGTGCTTGTAGGTCAGTGTGTCACTATGCCATGGCCTTGATGCTTACACATTTTGACAACCTTTGAGTGAAAAAGAAAACAAAATAAATCTCTCCTGTCTAAAAAAGCAAGACCGATGGAGTAAATTCAATTGTTATACATGGATACGGTAACTCTGTCCGTCTGTTTGTATGTTCCCCTTATTAATACTGCGTACAGAGGTCAAGGCCAGAAACAAAAAGGCATGCATCTGTTTAGTCTTATTGTTTAAGTCTCTGCCACCAAACAAAGAGGCAGAATAAATATGTGTGAAATAATGCATGGTTATGAGTGAGCGCCATGCACACCTTTCCACCATATTAGTTTTTCATAATTGAATAAAACATGGAAGTGCTCTGAACATCCCCTCAGAGGGAAATGGCAGTCACTAAAGCATAGAAGCCAACTCAATAAAGAATTGCAAATGAATAAGAGATGAGAAGCAAACGAAGTGTGGTATATGAGAACAAGGGGGTGATTTACTCTAAAACAATATTTGAAACAGCAGGTGAATGAAGGGCAATAATTACATTGTAAAAGCGGTCGGCCTCATATGAATTACAGCTGGGCTTTGAGTCGGGTCTGTTATTTTTAAACTGCATGTTTTCGAAGTAGACAGAATATAGACTGAAATCATATGCAAACATGACCAGAGAAATATCTCTGTCAACCACATTCAGTTGCATTCTGTGCACACACAGAGAGCGAGAGAGGGAGACAGAGAAAAGCTGGGAAAGGAGGTATGCTGTGAAATATCCTGAAGGTCCTTGGCAGCATTAGAGAAAGGCCTGGGAGGTTAGGAAACATCAAATCAATGCATTGTAATGTGAATTGACTGCTGACTTTGATCATCTGCCTTGGGAGTGCTTTAGCATTGAGTGCTGTCACACTGGCTGGGTTAAGCAAATATGGCATGGGCTGAAATGGAGAGAGATGGGGAGAAAGAGACAGGTTAGAATGGGAGTGAGAAAAAAGGGATATGTGATGCCTGGCTATCATCAGAGAGTAATGGCCACATTAAAATTCAATGTCCGCTTGGTAGATGGCATACTGTAGGTGTTATGCATACTTAAACTGATTCATAATTACAGAAAGTGAATTTATACATTTATGATGTGAGGACATGACATGTTGGTCCTGTAAATAGAATAGTCACATATACGGTTGCCTCTGTGTATTTCTTTGAAACCGTAATGGTCAGAAAAAAGGATTTTAGCTCAAACTCAACTATATTGCTGGGCAGACAGCTGATTCCCTCCTCCCAACCCCCTCCAAAATGATGGGTCAGCCCTGCTTAGTGTCAGAAGCTGCTGATATCCTAGCTCTGAAAGTGGAAATGCTCTTAAGCCGTTCTCCTATAATGGAGTGGCCAGTCTAATCTTGCCCTCTCTGAGTGAGAGCAGGTAAGGAAGAGAGTTTTTACCACAACACTCTGACCCTTTGCCGTGGCACTACAACTGCCCAGATTAAAGTGCACTGCAAGAGTGGCATCTCCATGTTTTGCAACTGTCCCTCAGCTGCACGATGCAGTCCTCAGGAGAACACACTTCTTACATAAGGCACACTGTGGTAGTTTTTGTTGTGCAACCGAAGGCCTTGTGTATTCCTCTGCAGTTATAATGTCAACATCTGTAACTGTAGCTGGAAAAAGGGTCAGAGTGACTGTAAATTGTATTACCCACAAAACATTTAAGGAACATACGGAAACTCAGAAAGATGGATAAAAAAAAAAGGGTTTGACAGAAAATACAGTTATGTCTGTGTGGCAAATAAATGAATAAGTAAAAATATGAGGGAGGGCCAAATACCATGCAGGGAGAGAAAGATTCCTTGAGTCAAGCCAGAGCATAGAATGAAACCCAAAACCTCATGTCATTGTATGAAAAGAATAGCGAGACGACCCGTAGGTATTGGGCTGCTAGGTGCATCTCCTAACAAGCTGACTGTTCAAAGGCTTTTTAGTGCTCTAGAGAACATGAAAGGCATGTTTAAAAATTTAAAAGCCCGATCTGTTCCAGTGCTATGGAGCGGCAGAGGGAAGCAGATTTTTACGTCGCCATAATTCCCTAGTTGCTTGCTTTGTAAATTAATTAAGATGTTTATGACAGCTGCTTGCACCTAATGGAATGCTTATAGACTATGCTATTAATTATTACTGCTGGCCACGGCTGCTGGCTTTCATATTGCTGAGAATGTATGGCTGTGGTTGTACTATATAGACGCTGGCCCAGCCTCAACCTCAGACCTCTCTTGACATTGTGACTGCAGTGGATGTTGTGGGGTTCTGGTAATGTATATGTATACTGTTGGCTTTTCATACTTTGCTGGCTGTGCAATGTAGTGTATAAACAGATACTTAAAACCTTTATTAAAAAGGGCAGTGTATTGCAATGTGTTGCTTGACACAGTGGGGAAGGTAAAAAAAAAAAAAAGCAGGACAATCTATTTTGTAAACCTGCATTGTAAGTGCTGGTGTAGATTGAATATTTCCTTTGTACAACGTATATGAAATGACGTCATTGCCTTGCCCTCGTACAGAATCCCTGACCTCTTTATAACCTGGCTGGGCTGTGGGATGTGTTATCTTGCTGTGCCTCCTGAACAAATGCTTTATTTTTGTTGTGTAACATTAGAAGTGTATATTAGGATTTTCGTCTTCCCTCTCAGTTAACTAACAGCCCTTCCTGTTACCTTGTCCAGTTGTTAGTGTAGGCCAATTGTACCATGAACTACATCTGACCTCATGAGCCTGGAGGAAGTTCAGTGGTTTTCTCCCTACAGTTAACTTGGCTCTTGTGTGGAGAGATGTTTAATTCTTTCAGTAAGAAAGCATAAGCAACTCAACTGCTAAGTCTGAGTGTGCAAATGCTAGTATGGCTAATTATAGTCCCTCTTTCATATGACTTCACCGCAAGTTCTTCTCCTGACGCTGTTATGCTGTTGCGTAAGAATAACTCTAACGACAGCAGGAAGCTTTGTAGCAGCAAGATAGTCTGCTGATTTTTAGATGTAAATTGTGTAAACATTTTATATAGCCTGTGTGTTGTTCAGTTTTACATGTATGTGTTGAAGTCAACAAGTCATTAGTAGTGGAAAGTTATTATTTACATGCAATAACATACTTACTGCACTTATTCTACATTAGAAAAAAAAAAATACATTGTGGTTTTGTCACTTTTGCTTACAGAAATCATGTTCCTAAATGTTCCTTCCTCAGCTGCAAAGCATGTACACAGTAGTACTGCTGGGATTTCCTCAAATCCAATAAAAGTAGAAATGCCCTACAGGGTATTGTCCTTTCTTTAGATGTATCATTGTTTAAGGTTATTATTACATATTATATTTCAAAATGGAGAACAGATAGGATTTCTGTTTATCAGTTGTCTAGTTACACTGTTGCTAGAATCTCAAAGCCCAATCCAGACATGGTGCCCTGTAGCATCAAGTTACTCAGGAGTCAATGGGACAAATAAATAACACAACACAGCTAGCTCTGTTGATTTCACCATGTGAGGTAGGCTTGTATCCCTCTATCCCTGCAGAAAGGAGGCATCATGTCTCTGCTCTGCAGAGCTTTATCCTGTGTTATCCTCCGATTACATTTACATAGAGAATGCAGCAGGGAGGGAGAAGGCAACAAACTGAAGCACACTCCACCTGCACCACAAGAGGCGATGTGTGAAATATGTATTCAGTCTTTCATCAACCTCTTTATCTGCCACGCATGGGTTATCCTCATGTGTAAAGTCCTCTGTTGTGTTAGCTTTGAAAAAGGAGGAGAAAACTGTGATCTGTGTTCTATTAATCATAGTCCAGCTCCGTGGCTGTCCCGTTATCACACATGTGTGTAATTACAGGGTATTTGTGCTTTAAGCATGGCTCTGTTGCCTGGAAATGGAAGAGTGGCTCCACTGATGAACTCCCTGCTAATAGGACTACCTTTGATCTGTGTGGAGCATGGAGAGCTTACAGAACTCGCAGGTTTTAATTATGAAATACATGAAAAATAGATGCTGCACTAAGTGCCGACCATGACTGCAGTGAATCACAGTAGCAGCGCTTGCTAGTTTGCCTCTGCTTTTCCTTCCTTTTTGTCTTCCAGTGCTCAGAAATACCTCAATCACCGCCTCTCTGACTCAGTTCATTACTGCAGAGAAGCAAAAAAGACAAGTCCATGATATTAATTAGTGGATTGACAGACATGTAATTCATCTCAGAGGAAGTTTTCATTACATGGGAGGCTTCAGAGGGGCAGTTTGGCTTATTGGCAAGTGCTAAGACCAGACCTAATGGGGCTGCAGTTCCCTCCCTTTTGAGCAATTACAGCCAAGTCCTTATCAGCAGAGCCACGAGTCCACTGTTGTGGGACCTTGACTTCCAACACACTCACATAGAATGATCCTTCCCCATAGACTCTTGTTCATTAGACAAGTGCCTGCTGTACTGTACTTTACTGGATGAGAATTGAGACTGAATGAGTGATGGTAATGAAAGGGTTCCAATATACTGTATTTCTGAGTCAGCCTTTATAGAGGTGGTATTAGCTGACATTAGTTTGTCATCAAAGCTCTAGTCTTCTCCCCCATAGGTGATTATGCAAGCAGGGTTGTGTGTACAGTCTATTGACAGACCTGGGCAGTTCTGGTAACCGTCACAGCACACATCAACTCAACAATTCTAATCCTATCTTTTACTTCTGCTATTCATTAGACGACATTAAAATGCTTGGACAGGGGGCTTGAATAAACAAATCTCAAGTAACACATCATTTTTACAGGGTCACATGCCTTCTGCAAAAGCAGCCCACTGCTGTGGTTTCCTGAAGTTGATGTCCTGAGAATCATCCTCTGCAACCATGCACAGAAACGGAAGAGAAAAACCAAACAAGTGAAAACAAGCAATTCGAGCATATTGTAGATCTGATATTCTTTTTATTCAACTACAACATGCAGTGTTTCCTGAATATTTAGGCTCTTATGAAAAGGTTAGCCTAGGGGGGTGGGGGTGGGGGCATCTCTATTGGCCAATTGTATAACTCTTACAACCCATTATTGTAAAAAGTGCATAATGGAGTGTATGCCTCAGGAGCTGTAGATAATTGTGTTCCCCCTTTAGATTTCAACATGTGTAGGGCTCAGGTAATGTGAATAGAAATTCACAAGTGTTGTCTCCAGGGAACGTTGCTGTTGTCTACTAGAGAGGCACAGGAACCTCTAACCTCGACATTATAATAATGTATTCAACTGGATTTTTCTGTATATTTTCTGTAAATAAAAATACAGACAAACCTAGATTATGTTTTTATGTAATTACACCACTTGAAATAAATGCTATTTTGACATTTTAAATCTATGTATTTAACCCTTATATAGAGTAAGTGTGTAAACACACCCACTAGTGGCCTATGCAGACTGCTGTTGAGTGTAGCTCAATAATAGTAAAGTAAACCAGGGTGGTCTGCTGAGTGTGGTTTGTCTTTATTTATGGTGCGGGCTGAAAGGCTATTGGGTTTCATGTGTGGTTGCGGCTGGATCACTTGGAGATTACTGCTGGGCTGGGAACCGCCAGTGCAAAGAGTACACAGAGGCCTGCCTGTGCCCCTGGCCTCACTTTGACCAGTGCCCAGGGCCTTCCTGCATCCGTCAGGCCCCTCGGGACCAGCACGTACTGAGAGGAGAATTACTGTACAGTACAGCCAGAGCCAGGATCAGAGTAAACATCAGAGCAGCAGAAACCCTAACATTTTGGTTTTTCACCCACAGCACTGTACTGAAATGCACAACAAAACAACTGAAGCGAATGCCTAAGTGGCTTCTGATTGAGTGGTTCCTTGTTTAGTTAGTAGATGTTTCCGGATTCCTTTTTCCCTTGCCATAGCTCACTGGTCCTCTGAGCATTTTACAAATAAGTCTTGAGCATATAGAGAATGCAGTGATACATATTTGTATGGCAGCAATGACGTGAATGATTCTCCTCAGAGTAGTGTGTAATAAGACCGTATGTGGCATTTTCGAGCCTTGGACATAATATGTGAGACAATTTTGGTTCTTGTCTCTTTTTAAGCAGCCAAGTGAACCATTGCAGCAATGTCTTACCAATAACAATAGCACTTATTGCAGTGTTCCCTGCGGTACAATTAAAATTCCGTCAGTCTTCAATCTGCCTCCCAGCCATGCCTGCTGTTTCTTGGCCCTCCTGGGCCACGTCAATTCCTCTGCTGCGATGTATAATTCACGAGCCACCAAACAGCACTGAGGACTCACCTGGAGACTCACAAGCCCAGCAATGCAGAACTACACAGGGGGAGATGCTTAACATGAGCCTGGGAGATATTTGTAGGGGGTGAGGTGCATGTGACATGGTACCTCAAGTGAGCATGGGCCTTCATGATCTCAGGGTCACCCTGATAACATCACCTCCCCGCTGGGATCTCCCAACTTTCTCAGTAAGGCATGTATGCTTGTATTTTTTTCTGTCCTTTCTCCTTTCGTCTCCTGAAAGACAATTGTGGTGTCCTCTAAAACTAATTTGGATGTATATCTTCTATTTGCAGACAATTCCATAGCGATGCATTGGAGTAACCTGTGGAGTCTCGGAGTGGTTGCTTTTAGTTAAAACCAATTAGAAATGACCAGAAATAACAGCGCCTGGAGACAGAGAAGTCATTTTTCTCTTGAGCCTCCCCAGAGAGTTGGCCTCTCCATGGATTAAGTGTTTTAGTATATTAGGGGGCAGCTGATTAGAATCATTGTGCTTTTTTAATCATTAAATTTTTGCATGTATAGTTTATAGCAGTATAATAGCTAATAAGGCTAAGTGTGTCACAGCAAAAGGGAGGGATTGTTTAAATGACTTTGTGTATGAAACTTGGCCTTTACAAAGACTGCCAAAGTTAGAACAGCATAGAGGTCATCTGCTCAGCTCATCCATCTTATTTTATGACTTTTGATGAGTTGAGCATTAATGCAAGACCAACCTTGCATCCTATCTTTGAACAGTCTCTGTGCTTTATATTCTCTGCTGCCTGCTTTATATTGTCTAATGCACTGCATTACTTAAAGAGATAGTTTTTAACAAATGCAAGAGGTTGAATTTCTTATACATGAAGCTCCATAAATTACTCTTTCCTTAACATTTTGAGCTGCTTTTGGAGCTTTGTGATTGCTAAGAAGAGAAACACATTAATTGTTTCTAATTATTTTCTCTCAGGAATGTAGGAGTAATTTGTCAGTTGGGCAGGCTGCAGCAGTCAAAAGATGAACTACTGATTGTAGCTACATCTATCATTCTTAAGATGACCATGGCTTAGCCACCGTCATTAACCAGCAACCTCAGGAGTAGCCTAAAATTAACAGCCCCATACAAGTCACATCATTAAGACAGGACAATAACCAAACCTTTGCATTGTTGCCTGTTGTTTTTTTTCCTTTGTTAAGGGCTTTAGAGTGTACTATAGAGTGTATGTACTGGAAGCATTCCCAAGGCCTTTAGTATTGACCCGTTATCCCTGTAGGTGTCTAGCCCGTTCCTCAATGGGCTCTCGCTGGCTCTTGCTGCAGCTGGGTCTGTTGCACCGGCTGTGTCCTTGTGTGCGGCGGGCGTGCAGCAGTGGCATGTGGAGCAGGCGGCAGGAAGCGAGCCTCCCTGTCTCCCCAGACTGAACAGTGAATGAGGATAAGTGAGGAGCGCCAGTCAATGAATCAAGCAGCAGGAAGGGAGCAGCCAGGGGGGGAGTGTGACGTCCCCACGGGAGAGGCCTCGCATTAGGAACTTCCTCGTCTGTGTGTTTCTGGCACAGGTTAAATGGATCGCTCCCATTAGCGTGCTGAGAGGACAGCTCCATTATATGAAGGAGACTGTAACTTTGAATGTCACGGTGCAACAACCCCAGAGCACGCCTCGTCTCCCAGGGAGGCAGGGTGACAATAACCATCCATGATAATCATTCCCTGTCAGGCTTTAAGGAACCTGAAATTATGACGTACAGCCTGCCGTGCGGCTCAGACTTCATTACAGCGCTGTCACTTTGAGTCGCCTGCGATGGCACGGTGCTCCACAGCCGGCTGCAGCACTGTGGCTGCCAAACCCCAGACTCACTCTCCTCGTGTCTAAGTGGCATGTTTACAGGATGTCTGCCCCCCTGCAGATAGATGTGGTGGAGGTTAACCTCCAGTCGCCTGCACAGTGCCTGTCTTCCTCTATAGCATAGATAAAGTCTCACGAGAACCTGAGATGAATTGTTTACCGATGCAAGGGAAAATATGTCTGATCAAAGGCCATACAGTGACAACTGTCCCTCCTTCGACTGTGACAAATGGTAATGTAGAAATTAGAATTCGGTTACAACTTCACACAGACAACAGGCTTGCTTTTAAAGTTTAATTTCAGTTATTATAATGCCTACAAAGCACATAGACAGTTTATAACGGGCAATCCTCAAGCTTGAAACATGTTTGTAGCAGCCTGTTTCTCAACCAAGGAGAGCGTCACCTCCAGACTGACCTCTGAACCTGCCATCCAGTAGAGAAGACATGAGCTGGCAGGCATCGCCAATGTCAGTGCCCAGAGCTAACTCCTTCGTTCTCACTGCCTGACTCATTCATTGGCTTTATGGCCCCTTCTCCTTGCCACCTCCAATCACAGGGCTCTGAATGACACATAGAGGAGGAAATGGGCTAACCACCCCTCCTCTAACCTGCATAGCAACAGGCCAAATGATCTTTTGCTGTAAAAGACAGTAATGGTTTACTCTCTGTTTCTCAGTACATATATGTGTCGAGACTAGTCTTTATATATTACAGATTACATTGATAAAATATGTGTTTGAAATTTCGGGTGCAACACAGACGGTTTGGCGGGAGTCCGAACGATGAAGACACAAAAATGCAGGTTCTGGCTGGCTTGAAGTTTGTGAATTATGCATATGATTTCTTTAAATTGAACTATAGGTGTCATGTCATGTCACTTTAGAGAAATTATTTGTTTTGTGCAACCGACTTCTTATCCAAGGTGGTTGCACAGTATTATGTATCCTCCAATCCCCCGCACAAGGACACACATTCATGCAACAAGCATGGCGGTGACCTGATACACATATCTGCCTTCTGCACAGGGTACGTAGTACATCTTAACACTTGGCACCAAAAACACACCATAGGTGGTAAGAATGTAAACAAAAAAGAGATTGCTGGCTGATTTAAACAATGCAGTTTTTTTAAATTCAAACAAAGGATTTTTTTTTTTAGGTGCAAATGTAATTTAGGCCTTAGGGAAACACAATGCAGTTGAATTAGATATTTTGAATGTCTGGTAAAAAGCTATGTTTACACTGAAAACTCCCCAAGGTACCATTACAGTAAATACAATACATGTGTCTTTAAATAAAGTGGACTGCAGTAGACATGTGGGATTAATATTTTCAATATAGTGGCAAGATAGTTGTTAAAAAATGTATTATTTAGTAAAGTAACAATTTAGGCAATCTCATGGTTGCCTTTTGCTACCAGTTTGGAAAATAGAGGTTTTGTAACATACATTTTTAATGTGACAGGTAAATTATAACTTCCTGACATCAGTAAAGGAAGCGCAGCAACTGCTCACTACTGTTTAGTATCAGCATGGTCTGTGTGGCTAACTGTGGCCGCAATAGCTGACACTCTACACACGAACAGACTCAAATTTCTTTCACTTCCTGTGTCGTAATCATTTTGCAAAGAAAAGGTTGCTTTTAAATTTAAGATGTCTTGTTTGGCAGAGGCACATTTGTTAACTCTCTCTCAACAACTAACTGTACTATCCGATTGTCTTTATCTGTAATTTAGATTTGATGAGACAAAAAGGACTTTTGGAATAAGATATATTTGTATAGTCTCACAAAAAGGTAGGAAAAAGCTGCCTATTTGCTATTTCTTTCTGATGCAGTTTCCATCAAGCACACCGGCCAGTCTTACAAACCTAAACAAAGAGCTAGTTAACGTGTTAATACAGGCTTTTACAGCTGTCTTGAATTGCTACACCTTGACAACAAAAAGCTCTGTAATGGGCAATCAACTCTTGCTGGTTTCCCTGTCATTTGATTGAAGTGTAAAATTAAGGCTGTATTACTGTTTAGTTTCTCCTTGCATAATGTCACAGTGGGACAGAAGCTTTTGGCTCTGAGCAGTGGAACAATAGAGTTCCATCACAGACTGCTGGCCCCTAGGTGACTGTTTCCCCTCTTTCTGCTCAGTAGAGTTGATGTCAGTTATGTGTTTCTGTGTATATGTCTATAGGAGGCTGAGCGGCTTATTTGTTTTCCCCCTCGTTGCTCTTTGACTCGTTTCCCCTCAAACGTGTCTGAAACATTGTTATCTCCGGCCAGACGCCTTTTTCACAGAGAGTTATTGAATCATGTCAGCTCGCCGTCCCCTGAGTTTCAAATGCAAGCTGTAGAAAAATTAGCCATTGCTTCCGCATGACAAGTGGGATCTATTAGTGTGCTTTCGCCCTGCAAAGCATGAGCATCCGGGGGGCCGCTGGGGACCACGGCTGGCTGTGCGCTCGTCCGCGTCAGGCTCCTGGGGCATTAGACCAATGTTGCAGACAAGAGAAACAGCCGGAGCCACAGCAAGAACTGAAGTGGTTCATTCAATGAGTTGACACCCGAAGGGGCGAGGAAGGGCAGCACGAGGAGGGGCAGCCCATCTCCACCTCAGCCTCAGCCAGGCCTGACTCACACTGGTCAGAGTGGAGTGTTTGATAAGCAGTGTGTAACTACACACTTTACTGCTTGTATTTTATCCCAAGATACAAAATATTTTCTCCTTTGGGTATGCGTTTCCTCTCAGACCTGTGCAAGCCAAAGAAAGCTTTATTCTAAAGTGTTCAGTGTAAGATTTATGGAATCCGTCCACTTTTATTCACACTATATGATAATGATATTATTTGTGTCATTCCACATTGTAATGTACATTTAGGCAGTACCATGTTAAATTGTACCAGATCATTTGGCAATTTCATATTGACATGACTGACTGGTTAGTTTAAAAATGTCGTTTGCTATTTTCATGACAGTTGTACAGTTCATAATTATATCTTTACTATTTTGTACAGAGGCAAATCTGTGGTTTGTGATATTGTGCCATATAAATAAAATTGAATTGAATTGAATTGAATTGAATTGAATTGAATTGAATTGAATTGAATTGAATTGAATTGAA